>LBNU01014760.1:94154-123848 GCA_014162995.1 Artemisia annua
AAAATAATAATAATAATAATAATAATAATAATAATAATAATAATAATAATAATAATAATAATAATAATAATAATAATAATAATAAATTGACCATTATACCTTTGTTTAAATATTTCATCTTTTTCTACATGTAACAAAACATACAACCACAACACAATTACCAGTATAAAATCTTTTAATCTTCAAATAACAAACACGCTCACTAGTGGTTTCATTCTTTACTTTACATATACTTGTTTCTATTAACTAGAGACCACCATTCTCATTTATCACTATTTTTATCTTATGCAATGAAATGTTCAATAATATTGTCTTAAACCCAACTAATCTATATCTATACTACTTATAATGCATGTTGACACTTCCCCCTATTAAATTTTTAAGATTGTCCTAAAATAGATTTTTAAGTAAATACAAGTAAAAAAGCATAATATACAAGTATGTAAAGCACACATAAAACTAAAAATACACTACTCATATAATACAATTAATACACTATTAAAAATACCCTTCACCCAAAAATACAACTATTTAACCACAAAGTACAATATAATTAAGCTTTCAAAACATTATTCAACACATACAATTAATACACAAATTAAATCACTAATTCACTAAAATATACAACTATTTTACCACATAATACAATCTAAACAAGCTAATCATCTATTGTTAAAAAATAATAACCCAAGGGTCCCATGGTTCGTGACTCAAATCAAACCCAAAACAAAACATAAGGGATGTTTGTACTTCATTTATCAACAAGTTATCAAAAACGGGGTACTGTAATTTCGAGTTAAAATTAAAAGGGTTGTGTTTGTTGTGGTGTGGTTCGAATAATAGCGAAGAGAACCACAAGAAAATCATACTGTGATTTGTGGTGTATAAAGATCTTGGTTTTCATAAGAGAGAAACCAAAAGGGTGTTGGTGGCTGCAAAATGAAACAAAGTTGTGATATGAGTTGTGTGAAAGGAGAGTGGCGCCTGGTTTGTACATTGTAGGGTTAGGAATAAAAAGTATTAGATTTAAGTTTATTAATTGGGCCGAGTGATACACATAAATATTTTGGGTTGCTATTGAGCCAAGTGAAATAAATTTGGTTGGGTTTGAGATAATTTTGGGCTGAGTTTTATCGCAAGAAAAATATTGGGCTTAAACAAAATAGTATAACAAATCAGGTTAAGACAAGTTAGGCCGAATTTTGTGAATATTCTGAGCTGAGTATTGGGCTAATATATTGGACTGCAATTTCGAATGTATTATACCGTCCAAAACGTAATAAAGTTAATACACCTTTTTTTAGCTACTTGCGATTGCAAGACATTATCAATCACTTTGACCTCCTATCTCCATTTTTTATCGACTGTTGCATCCATATTGATGGAACATCAAGTGGGTGCATCAATATTTATGTATAAAATAATATGTTATTCTTTAAAGATATTAAAACAAAAAAATCTATTTTCTATAAAGTTATTGTCACGGTAAACATATAATAATTTAATTTGTTCACTAAAAATTTCAATCACAGTTAGTTTACCATACCCCACTTTCATACATCTTTGATGCCTTACATATTGTTGTTGGGTTTTCGCATAGAATATATGTGGGTTCAATAATAGAATTTAAAACTAAAACTATGTCCATCAATTCAACTACAAACATATAACATTCATATGTGTGGTAATTGTATTATGGCTTGTTTAGATGGTTATATATGTAGTTAAGAAGATGAAGATTAAAGGAAAATAAGGGTATAATGGCAACTGGGCTAGCTCAGTTGGCCACCAAATGTAAATAGAAGCAGGAGTGAGGTTATCCTCCTAAGGAGAAAGGTCCGAGGCTTGCATACTGCCGAATCGGATGTTACTGTGGGCTCGGATCACTAACTACTAACTCGCCGTTCAAAAAAAATGTATAGTTAATTATTTATTATTTTCTTTTATTTACACAAAGTTATATTATTTGGATATATTTATAAATATTACATTCACCAGGAAACTTTGTTGCCAAAACTTTGTTGCTACAGTGCTTCTGTGAGTATAGCTACAGTAAAATATACAGTGAAATTAATATTTTATTGCACAGTTCTCCCCTTGGTATAAACCTCACGTTCTCTTCTTTCACATTATCCACCCAAAAAAATTAGCGGTTCATCTATGTCTACTAAATCATCCTAAAAAAATTTTATCGATTCATCTCTCTCCAAAGAAAATTAATCAGATTCACAGATTGGGACACGATATTTCCTTCGACTTGATCTGCGATGAAGGATCTTCAAATCCCAGAAACATAACGAAGGTAAAATTAGGGATTTTTTTTTAATGGGGTTTTGTTATTTTTGGGTTTTTTTAACCTAACGAAAGAGTGAATATTAAACATAGGTTAAATTAGGGTTTCACTATAATTTTTAGTTGATTTGGTGGTTTTTATGCTCCTGTTAAACCTTGAAAAATTGGAGTGATGTTTTTTGTGTTTTTAACTTTTTATGATTTGGGTATCTTTATGTTTGTGTTTTATCAACAGATTTTATGTGTTCTCTCAATGAGTAGCTTTGTTATGTTTTTCATAATTTATTTTTGAGTTTATTGTATTATATGAATTTTGATCTTCCTTTATCTTTATTGTAGATTACCCAGTGACTGTTGGTAATGGGTACTAAGAAGAGAAAGATTGGCAAGGGAAAATTGAAGCCATTCATGAAAAAAATGCTATTGGTATTATTTTCTTCATTTTTTTCGTATTGAATTTTGATATACTCTCTGCTATTGATATACGGAGCATTTTTTTCCTTTAATGAGTTTTTAGAGAAATAATCGTGAAAAAGTAGGTGTGTGATATACAAGGTCTATGAAATAAAATGTTGACCTGCAAAATTTAGTCAACGACAAATGAATTTAACTGTGGTCACCAGTTTTGTGCAACCCTTTTCTATGAATTTTTTTCTACCCGCGTTTCATAATTGAAAGAGAGGCTGAGTTTGAAAGTCTGGGTGTTTGTAATGTATTCGGGTGGATTTGGGCAACGATAAGGTTATTTGCGGTAGGAAAGACGGGAGTAATTTATTTAGGAGAATACCTGATTTGATCGAAAACTGGACAAACATTGAGAGGTCATCAGTAAAATTTTGCTTTTAGTTGTTGGCGGTTTAAAATCTAAAATTGTAATCTTACATGTATTTATTTGTTAATGTTTTAAATTACCATGTTACTGTTGGTTCACTCTTCCCATAGCGATGTATTATTCTGGTAGTTACTTTCTTCTTTACCCTCCTACAATAACATTCACATTAGTCCTTTATGTGCAGGTGCCAAAGACAATGAAGGCCCCCGTCTTTGTTTATTTCCAGCTTCGCAACTTCTATGGAAGCCATCGTCGGTAAGTGGTATTTTATTAACATTTTGAACAATTTTGCTTGCATAATGTAGTTAAATACAGCCTAATTTTGCCTGCCTAATGCAGTTATGTGTGGGCTGGTGCAAGTAAACAGCGAGAACCCGATAAGCATGTTGGAGTTGGTGGTTACGGTTATCCTGTATTAAACATAAAGGAGGGTGCATACGCCCTACTTAAAAGCACTTTTAAACGAGAGCAAATCATGTCAGTATTTATCTTTCTTTTTTTCGGTGATTCAAATAGGCACATATCAGCTGATCTCATGACCTGTGTGCAAATTTTCAGTGATTTCATGAAAGCGACTGGACTAGGTGGAAAGGGGACCTTACCATCGGAAGGGACACCAACTGTCGTGAAAACTGAACCAGGGGAAATGGATATAGGTAATCAACTTAGATATGGTGATTATAGAAGAAGGATCTTAAATAAGTCATTACCCTGAATAAGTTTTAATAACCTGATTAGCCCATAAAATAAGCTATCATAACACCGTGGTTGTTAGGTTTTTATGATCTTACTAAAAGAGTACGAGACTCCGTATGAAAGTTTAGTGTAGATGCCGAAGATCATATAATCTGTCTAATATCAATGGGAGACAGACGCTAGATGCAAGTGAATTGGTTTGTTTGCTGAAATTGTCTTTGGTTTTCGTGATAGAGATGTTAATTTTTTTTATTAAGCTATTTTTTTTAATTGTATTAAAATCATATTTGTCTTTCTCATTTCAGGACATTTGGGTTATATCGAGTTGCCGGTTCCAATATATCGCCCATCACATATCACCAAATTAAAGCGTATTCTGAGTTTGATATGCTTAAAATGCTTAGAGTTCAAAAATCAAAAGGCATTGATTTATCGTTTCAGTCTATTAATTGGTGTATCTTTGTTGAGATAATGGGTGGCTGGATGAAATAAATGAGCACTTACCTATGGTATAGCAGTGTTGAATCTGCTTTCTTAAATTGTTTTTGTGTCTTTTGCATTGCACCCATGTCGTTGATTCACACTTTTTTAAATTGTTTTTTCAAGCAGATAATTAGTATGTTTAGAATATTTACATATTCTAAATTGCTGCTGCTAATTTGCTATCCAAACACAGCGTATATCCTATTTTCAAAATGCCCTGCCATATATCCTTTAATAAGTAGTGAATATATGCTGCAATTAATATTCATTTGATCTTCGTATATTTGGTTCTTGCTTATTATTGATGTTGTAGTTATTTTTTATTGAGTATTATGTAAATATAGAAAATGTGTCTGCTTATGAAGCAATGGTGCAAGCTGCAAATCTAAACATCATACTACGCATATCCTACTATTGATTTCATCACACGCTTTGTATTGGTTGCATCAGCTACTAACGACACTGTGGTCGATCCTTCTGCATCTATATGTGCTCCTGTAAACTATGATCACCAACCTAATGAAGGTGAGTTTAGCCTTACGAAACTGACCCACATCATATTCGCAAATTAATTTTAGCCTTTACAGCACACGACATCTTATTACATTTGCAGGAATGCGCGATGGTATCCACCGAAGCGCGTCAACTTAATGTTTTTCAAATGGGCCATGATCGCGAGCCTAAGTAGAAACTGATTGGGCTGAATGCATTGATTTCGGAGATGCAGGGACTCAACACAGAGATAGGTATAAAATAGGGACTTAGCAGAGGTGTTGGTATTGAGAATTTGGTTGATTTTTTATGTTTGTCTTTTGTGTAGACCTTATTCAAAATTGCTTCCAAGACGATGTTGCCTGGATCTAGGCGTACGATTCATTCCATTCATTGTCATTTAAGAATGGTATATTTACACTTTTTTGTAACTACTTTTTATAAACAACTTTAGAATAATAAGTGTCTCGGCTTCAATGAGCAAGGAAAGTTGTTAAGGTGTTATGTTTAGTCAGGTAGTTAATTTTTAGGGTTTTAAGGGCTGTTTGGGATTGCTTATTTGTGTGTGATGAGTGTGTAAATACTCATCATTTTTCTATAACCTGAACTGCCAAAAACAGCCAAAAACACCAAATAATGCATCAAAATAATGGAAATATTCCAAAAGTGTGTTTTATGAGTCTTAGATGCAAAATGTTTGAAAACAAATGAAAAACAAGCAAAGTTTGCACAATTGGCAGTTTCAGTCCCTCAACTTTCACAAATTGTCAAAACTAGTCCCTANTATATTTGTCATTTCTGTATTTGTGAATTCTCATTTCCAATTCCAAGCAATCAGTAGTGTAATAATCAATCATAATCTTTATCTGGTTACTATCCCCAATCACTCATTCCTTATACGTTTTTCCAAAACACAATTTCAGCCTCGTTGGGACTTTAACGACCCGGGGAAACACTATACTCTCCAGGATTTCATTGAGTTGGTCTTAGACTTCCAGGTTATCTTTGTTACGGTTGGCCATTCACAAGTGGCCAGCTTGTGTGACAATTACCTGTTGGTTTTGAGACCAATCAGTGTGATTTGGACATACATACCGCTTCTGCTTATATTAGGCAAAAAAAAAAAGTCTGTATTTCAATGTTGACGTATGCTTTAATATAAGGCAAATTAAGCGAATGCCTGATATATGCAGGTTGACAGATGTGATAAATGAAAATTACAAAAAAACTGCTTTTTAATGTAGTGTGTTTGATTGCCAGACGAAAAAAGGACTATGAATCTGAAAGTAAAAATGCTTTTTTATAATTCCTAAATATCTGCATTTTGTAGGCATTGTAACATGAAATGAAGGATCGAGGACTCGAGGAGTTAGTTTCATGGTTCTGTGTTTGGCGGGCATATTGTTGTTGCTGCAATATTTGTGTGGGGTGGTGGGAGAGGTTGTTGCATGTTCTGGAATGGTAGCTATGGTGTACATGAATGATAAGATATGTTTAGCTAATTTTCGGCCATTTGGAGATGCTACAACGCTGAATACGAAAGCGGTTTGGAAGGCGATATATACGATTGAGCAGCTGAACAGGAGAGCACGGACGCTTTTTTCACAGGTACTTAATTTCGTTGTTGTTTTTTAGCTCTTTCTTAAACGGTGTTTGGATTTCTTATTTGTGTGCAGAACTTGGAAAATCTCAACCTATATAAAACACAAGTGTGATTGCTATTTTTAGAGGCAAAAAATTCTCCCAAAAACATAAAAAAAACGCCACGTGTATATTATCTACTATTAGAAAGTTTTCAAACTATTCTTCCTGTCAACTGATCCCAAAAAACTCGGTCTTATTTTCTTTTCAAACTAATCCTCTCTATCATTCATAGCAGAAAACGCCGTCAACAAACTCCTAACCAAATCATAAACCTAATTATAAAACAACCCCCTTTTATCATTAATCAACCGAATATTTGATGCAATTTTAAAAATGAAATCCCACACACAACCAAATATCATGTGTTTTGAAAATAAAATCCCTTTAAATCACAAGTTTTGAAATCACACAAAGAAAAAGTCATGGACACATCCATCAGCCATTTTTTGAGAGGAATTCGAATAAACACACACAGATCCGGCTATATCATCTACCAATCCGAGGTATTTTCCTAATTTTTTTTATGATTGAATCCAATTAGGTTTGGTGATCAATTTTGTTTAATAATGATTAATTATTTATGGATTAGTTATATATAAAATTATGGATTTTTACTATTGATTTAACTTTTGAAATCAACATGTCTCGATATGAAATTGACTATATCTTCTTCTCATGTTGATTTTCCCCCTATATTAGTTATTCTTCCTGTATTGTCAAACTTGGTTTCTTTTTTTTGGGGGGGGGGGGTATAATTTTTTTTAAATATAATTTGCTTTATATGAATACCATAAAGTGTTGAACGAATTTGCATACCAAGTGTTTGATGAAAATCCTGAATGCAATTTTTAATTTGTAACCTATTTGGTTTTTGGGGAAATTGATGAAGCGCTCTGCTATTACGGAAGTGTTAGGACTTTAGAATGATTAGGATTATATATAATACTTACATTGAGGAAGAGGAAAAATGAAATAATAACAAAAATGGTGTTTGTCTGCACCTTTAGTGTGTCGGTCTAAGTGGAAAAGATCGTTTCAGCTACTCCTAAAGTCGATAATATAACGTTATATGTTTGTTAATTTCAGGTCAGCTATTTTGCGCAATCACATTTTCAGATGAATGAATATCGAGATTGTGTAAATGTGGTGGGGGTAGCATGGCATGGCTTATGTTTTATACTGTTCCTTATCTTATGCGGTACTAAATTATGCGTTGAACTTATTGTAGCCTGCTGCAGTAAAGAAAAACAGGTGATATATTGACAAGTGTGGGAAGCTTTTATCTGCCATTGAACCAAATTAAGGTACACTAGCTCACAACATTTTTCTAATCACTGGACATGCTTAAAGCTTTAAGTTTATGATGATTAAGTAGCGTAAATTCAAAAATCATTGGTGTTACATGACTACAGCTGTTGATAACTATCTCTATACAAATATTCGAGTTTTTGAATAACCTGAATATAATCTAATCTTAATTCCATTGCATATTTGAAAGTTTGTTTCATATCAAAACCATTGTAGAAATTTGAAAAGAAATCTCATCCTAAAATTGAGANTTTTTTTTAAATATAATTTGCTTTATATGAATACCATAAAGTGTTGAACGAATTTGCATACCAAGTGTTTGATGAAAATCCTGAATGCAATTTTTAATTTGTAACCTATTTGGTTTTTGGGGAAATTGATGAAGCGCTCTGCTATTACGGAAGTGTTAGGACTTTAGAATGATTAGGATTATATATAATACTTACATTGAGGAAGAGGAAAAATGAAATAATAACAAAAATGGTGTTTGTCTGCACCTTTAGTGTGTCGGTCTAAGTGGAAAAGATCGTTTCAGCTACTCCTAAAGTCGATAATATAACGTTATATGTTTGTTAATTTCAGGTCAGCTATTTTGCGCAATCACATTTTCAGATGAATGAATATCGAGATTGTGTAAATGTGGTGGGGGTAGCATGGCATGGCTTATGTTTTATACTGTTCCTTATCTTATGCGGTACTAAATTATGCGTTGAACTTATTGTAGCCTGCTGCAGTAAAGAAAAACAGGTGATATATTGACAAGTGTGGGAAGCTTTTATCTGCCATTGAACCAAATTAAGGTACACTAGCTCACAACATTTTTCTAATCACTGGACATGCTTAAAGCTTTAAGTTTATGATGTTAAGTAGCGTAAATTCAAAAATCATTGGTGTTACATGACTACAGCTGTTGATAACTATCTCTATACAAATATTCGAGTTTTTGAATAACCTGAATATAATCTAATCTTAATTCCATTGCATATTTGAAAGTTTGTTTCATATCAAAACCATTGTAGAAATTTGAAAAGAAATCTCATCCTACAATTGAGATGCTTCAGTATCCACATCCACAGGTAACATGTTAGATTCATTTGTGTTTAAGTTCTACATTCTACATGAAATTGAGATGTTTCAATGCTTCTTAACTAATATCACCTGCCTATATATATATATATATATATATATATATATATATATATATATATATATATATATATATATATATATATATATATATATATATATATATATATATATATATATATATATATATATATATATATATATATACAGGTCTTGCATCATAGTGCCGACTCTATCAATATCAACTGCAAAATATGGGATATGTACTTTAAGGATCTTCTTTCTAGAATGGTCAAAAAAAAGGAAATGATGGTAATTGTGGATCAACAGCAAACTGTGACACCATCTTCTTGAAGGTAATTGATCTTAAGCGTTTCAAATTTTTTCCCTTTAAATGCACGAATTCCAGATATGTTTGCATACCCAAAGAACCAAATGTTAAAAAATGCCAACTTTATCATGCAGGCTCTCTCTAAAATAATCCACTATGGTAAATTTATAGCAGAAGCAAAGTTTTGAGCTTCACTAGATGATTATGAAGCTAACATTAGAGCACAGGTAAGGATTCTCTTATCTTTGAACTTATTTTTTGGAATTTATTTGATGGTTGTTAAAACATTTGATTTCCTAATTGCGTGTAGGATAAGGAAAAACTAATGGAATTGTTGACGTATCCTATTGTGGAGGAGTCGATACAGAGATGCGTTGAAACAAAAGCAAAGGTAAGGATTCTCTTATCTTTGAAACTACCATTAGAGCACAGGTAAGGATTCGATGATTATGAAGCTACCATTAGAGCACAAGTACGGATGCTCTTATCTTTGAACTTATTTTTTGGAATTTATTTGATGGTCGTTAAAACATTTGATTTCCTAATTGCGTGTAGGATAAGGAAAAACTAATGGAATTGTTGACGTATCCTATTGTGGAGGAGTCGATACAGAGATGCGTTGAAACAAAAGCAAAGACCTACGAGCAAGTGGTCAGTGTGGGGTCTATGGAAACAGGAGCCGGTGTACAAGATCACCCCAAGGTTAGTTGCTCATCTTTATGGGGACTGGATTATGCCATTGACTAAGAAAATTTTTAGTTCAATATGTTTGTTAAAATGTAATCCCAAACACCCCCTAAGTAATCACAAAACTGCCTCTGCTTGAAAATAACCAGATAGGCTGAAAAAATAGGCAATCCCAAACACCACCTAAGTTAGAAAAAAAACTTGATTTAGAGGGTGGAATATGTTGTTCTCGAAGTTTGAAAGTTTGAATACTCTATGTTAAGTGGCCCAAATTACTTATTAATTACAATATTATGTTCTTTATTTCAAGTAATCATTAAGTGTACATTGTTTGAATGTAATAAACCTTCTCAAGCATATAGAGTGTTATGGACTATTAGGAGAGAAGTTGTGGAGTTTGATGACACAGAATAATAAAAAGGGTAATAAGAAGTTTTCGCTATTGAAGTTGAATGAGGGTTGTAAGTGTTGAGGGAAATGTATGAGAAGGAGATTGAGAAAGAAAGGGTTAGACTTGATATTGAGACATTAAAATATTGCTGTGGAGTTTGCATGACACTATGAAATTTGCATGTAAATAAGAGCTAACCTCTGTGAAGGATCAGCAGAAGTAGACAGATGTCTTATCTGATTCCGTTGTTCATATGCGGTCCTGCAATGACCAGAATGTAGGTAAGCTGATAAGGGGGAAATATTACATTATAGTCAATCTTTATTATACGTTTCAACAAATTAATGTATTATCTGATAAGGGGGAAATATTAATGACCAGAATGTAGGTAAGCTGATAAGGGGGAAATATTACGTTATAGACAGATGTCTTATCTGATTCCGTTGTTCATATGCAGTCCTGCAATGACCAGAATGTAGGTAAGCTGATAAGGGGAAATATTACATTATAGTCCATCTTTATTATACGTTTCAACAAATTAATGTATTCTTGCATATAATGGTAGACATTCGTTCAATGTGCCACATTCGTTCAATGTGGGTGATTTCAGCCAATACTTATAATAGGTGGGCCTTTTGGGTCATTAATAAGTGTTTGGGTTGATTGGGTAAACAGAAAATAGTTTAGTTTAGCTAAAAAGGTCAAGCACACTAATTGTCAAAAAGTAGCCATGAGTGGTATACATATGCAAATATTTTGTTTTAGACGCCCTATAAGTAATATGGTTGTAATCCGAATTTGTTGTTTTATATGCCCTATAAGTAATAGTTGAGATATTATGTTGTATATTAGGGGAACACAAGAGTTGGGATTGGTTTTTAAAGCTTGCACTAATGGAGAAAATATATAAAAATAATTTAATCACAAGATAAATAGTTAAGTTCAAATGGCTACATGTCCAGCTATAGTTAAAGTCTGTTCTAGCATCACTTCGTTAATCCTCTATTTTTCCTTGAAAACAGAGAGTTGCAAACACAGGTGGGGTGCTCAAGAAGCTACAAATGAAAGACGGGGAAGAAGCTAAAAATGAAAGACGGGGAAACGACTGGATTGGACGTCTAACAAGAGGACCAACCCCATCAAATTGGGTATCAAACACTAGGATGCGTGACAAAGTTCAACGTAGTCTCGCCATGCCTATTTGCCAGAATGTTATATTATCTTTTTAAAAGAAAATTTTCAATAATGTGATATTTGAGCAATAACTAATGCTGACATGTCATGTGGAACTGAAGGGCCGCAAAATCTACATGCACTTGGACTCCAAGAAGAAGAGCGTGTGACTCCCTAAACACAGCAAGCTGGTGCACAATACTAAGTGAATTAAAGAATTAAAAATACAGAGAGGATGTATGGATGCGATTGCAGGTCAGGAGTTAAATCCCTTCCATGTCGGAATCAGTACTTCTAGCAATAATGTCTAACAAGATTTTCATGGAATCCAAGTGCAATCAGTTAGACGAACTCGACTTCACTATGTTCTGAGATGGCAAATTTCCGTGACTGGCATGCTCCTGAGGTTTGTCCTTGCATTGTCTTAAATAGTAATGTAATATTATCGAGTATATACCAAACAATAAATTGTTTGGTTATATGTAACATAGCTAATGGAACATTCACTTCTATGGGGTACACAAACATGGCAGAAGAGCTAACTAGAAGTCTAAAAAAGGATATTAGAATTGATAACTTACAAAATCGTCTAAGGTCGCTTAAATCAAATTTTGCTCAATAGTATTGATGTTTTTCGTGATACTTCATTAAGTGGTTTTTCATTAGATCGAGTCACTAAGTTGATGCAAGAAGATGATCAAGTTTGGAAAGCATTAATCAAGGTATGTCTAATCATGGGATGCTTTTATAGCTTATTGTGTTATTAAGATATGACCAATGGTTGTTTAGATAGTTTACTCTCTTACTATCGGCTGTTTAATAATGATATAATAGCTGCATTAGGCCCTGTTTGGATAGCTTATTGTAGAAGCTAATTAACATCGAATCATGCTCATTAATGGTTGTTTGTATAGCTTATTTTAGAAGCTATTTGACCTTCACATGTTTATTAGGGGATGTTTGGAGACCTTATTTCAGCCGCTAAATAACCTCGACCTGTTGGTATTAGGGGCTATTTGGATAGCTTATTAACCTTTATATGCTATCATTAGGGTTGTTTGTGCAATAAAATGTCTACATTTTAGCTGAACCAATCATGACAACTGATTTACTTTAATATAAGTTGGTCATTCTCCACTTCATGTAATTTCTCACTAAGGAATTCATTGACAATAAATACCAAAGTGCATATAATCCCGTGCAAGTTTATTGTTTCTGATATACATTCTTGCTACATAGATGAAGTATATGAAATTCTGGGAAGTACACAAGACAATTTTTCCAGTGTACACCTCTTTGAAAGCATTAAAAATGTTTAGTGAAGTGATGATAACCATAGTTTTAATGCTCTTTTCCCAGGAATTGTAATTACGTAAGTCAAAGTACGTGTTCAACAAGAAGCCGAGGAATAACTGCAACATTCTCAAGATAACCAACGGTACATGCAACTTTTGTCGAGAGATGAGAAAGGACGTTAAATACTATTTATTGACATCTTCACGACATACTCATAGATTTTAGTCAATCAAAATTAAAACTCGGATGAATGCAACCTTTTCATTTTTGTTATAATGTTCCTGTACAATCAAATAACAAGTCTTTTTTTTCTCTCATCTTTATAATCTCCAAGCTATATAAAGTGTAATCATGTTCAACTTCTCTATTTGGATAGCTATGAAATGTAAACTATATAGTTATAAAATGTAAACTTTTTTTCGATTATTATGTACATTTTGATTTTTATGGATGCAACATTTTGGGAGGGTCATGCGACTATACAACAACAATCCTCAAGTTTATGGTTTGTAAATATCGGGCATGACTCTTCCAAAGAGACTTGATATCATTTTTTTAAAAGACAGGTACACTCCTTTCTTCTTAGCTTTATGTTTCGTGTAAACGTCACAACCATTGGCAATTTATGATATCTTTTGTTCCGTGTCATCTTTGGGTTTACAGAAAGCACATGTTCAAAAATTTGTAGCTATTGAAGATCAACTCAACAAAGCTGCAGAGGCAAATCTTTAATATAAAGGTTTGATTTATCATAGATTTATTTTCTTGGTAACTATTGATGTATCACATATCACTATATCAAACATGGCACCTTAGAAATCTTTAATGTGAAGTAGGCAAATCCTTAATATAAAGGTTTGATTTATCAATGTATATCTGTTAGTGTGCTTTTAACAAACTTGATTGTTTTTCCTGAAGTGTTGCAAGTGTATTTTTTGTTGTATAGGCTTGAAGAAAAGCTCTCCAATATAGAGTCCGAGAATCAAGTGTTTTCTCAGCAAGCAATGACCGTCTCACCTAACGGAAAATCCTTATCTGCAAGACCGAGAACAATGATTATTCAAGTACAATAGAAGAATTTCTAACTTGAATCTTAGCTATTCATGTTGCTCACATAG
Organism: Artemisia annua; assembly: GCA_014162995.1. Classification (NCBI taxonomy): domain Eukaryota; kingdom Viridiplantae; phylum Streptophyta; class Magnoliopsida; order Asterales; family Asteraceae; genus Artemisia; species Artemisia annua. The sequence goes on from LBNU01014760.1 coordinate 107,984, forward strand.
ACGGATTCTTAAATTCTAAATTATTTTTTGATGAACTACAGAGAACTCCAAAAAAATGGGAATACGCACAATGGAGAAGCAAGGGTGGCTACACCTGTAAGTATAGCTAATATGCTTCGATAGAATCCATAAAATAACACTTTTCAAACTTTTTTGAAGCGCACACCTTCTTCTAATTCGCATTGAAATTTTTACCCTTAAAAGTATATGTGGGTAAACTTGGTTTATATAGTTTTTCAGTGTTCAATTTTTGTGCAGATCATGTTTACTGAAGATAGTTGTCATGATGCGGAGACCAGGGTCAAGTAGCTTGAGAAGCACATAAAAACATCCTTCTTATATGTATATTGTACACTAGGTAAATCAATGATTTTCTTTTACAAAAATTATCGTTGTATAGGTTCTAACCATAGCCCTTTCATATATGGTATCAAAACCCTACTCATATGGTTATAAGTGTAGTGTTGTTGACATTATGTTTAAGTTGGTCAGACTTGAGTTATGTTAATAAGAAGGCTATGATGTTCACACATGTCATGTCGCTCACTTTGCGAAAACTTTTTACCCATTTCCTTTTATACTTTTAGTTTATTCTGGATCGATGCATTCAAGAGTAATTCTGTGACACAAATGGCATATGAAGATTTTTTTTAGTAAAACTTTTAGGGTCTATTTCTATATTTCATCAAAATAGAATTTACATAGTGGTTGAAGGCAAACGAGCAACAAGCTGCGCCGCTAGCCCTTTTTGGAAGATGAAACATTAACAACTAGACTTTGGTTACAAATTAAATTTTTCGATAGTTTTAAAGAAGTTAAGAAGATGAAACTTTTCAGTTTGCAGTTTTGAAGCATAATACTTTTGGGATTACAAAAAATATATAACACAATAGAGTGTTTCGACAATTAGCTTTTGTTTGATTTGTTGATTGTTTTATCAGTAAACATGTGAGTGAGAGCATAGTAAGAGCCAGCAGAATGGAAAAAAGTGAAGAGGGGCGGAATATGATCTTACTCGACCAAAGACTACAAGATATTCGAAATTTCTTAAGTTCTTTATATGCTAGAATCATATGATTGGTTATATATTCGATGTACAATGATATTTCTTTCACATGATTTATACTTCGATTCATTCTCTTATTTTCCAATTCAAAATTTAAGTTATATCCATATCATTTTGTGGTGATTTATTTTATATGTAATAAACTCATGAAGCTAGCCCGCCCATCGGGCGGGTCTTAAAGCTAGTAGGATATAAGATGCAATAAATGCGCTGCAATAGGATATAAGAAAATGCCATGTCCGAAATAGAATTAAAGCAATACTAGTTGGTTTATGATGTAAAAGATTTTTTTTCCTTCAGAAATGGGATATTAAGGAATTATTAGTGATAAGATAGTCACAACATAATGCCGTTTTCTTCTATAATCCCTTTGATTTCTGCTGCATTGACTCTATACAAGTGTGAATATATGTAAGATTAGATCATTAACCTTTTAGTGTGTTTGCGCCCCCCTTTTCCGCTTTAATGTTTTATCTTGCGATATCTATAAATCATACAACAGTCCTTATATATTTAGTATTTGCAATTACCGTTTCAGTACCAACCCGAGTGAAGCAGGTATTTTTTTTTACGTTTAATCTTAGGTCAACTATTGAGATTCTTAATGTTTGATTGTATCGAAGGCTGAAATGAGAAGTATATAAGCTATTACTTGAGATTTTTATGGTTGTTTATGAACTTCTTGCCTCTTTTTCAATATCAAACAGGCCTATAACCCGGCTAATTAAGATAACCCAAACACCCCCTTTTTATGGTTTCAAATTGAAATAAGTTGAAAATGTTATACTTGAGTAGACTATTAGATCAGGGGGTTGATGGATACATGTATCAATAGGTAAGCATGTACATCATAGTAATAGGTGCAGTAACTTTAGTGCAGACGTATAGCGCGAGACTTATTTTTAAATTTGTTGTGGTATTTAGTTCGTAGAAAATATTTGCTATTGTGCACCCTGAGTGCATCAGCAGTGATAGTATCTGATATGCTATCGTAGACAAAATTGCAAGACTTACTGATGAAAATATTTGCTATTGTAGACATCAGATAGCATTTGATGCGTGGTAGACAAAATTTCATCAAAGAGATGTTGTTTGACTAAAGGTCGAAAGTGGCTATGCAAGCTGGAATTTGGTACATTACAGCTTTTTCATTATTTAAAAGTATCACTTTCTGAGGATTAGTTTGCATACCTAAGTGTTGGTCTTATCGAATACAGAATACAAGTAATAGGCGGACAAAAAACTGTGCTGTCAATAATAAGGAACCGGTTTTGCTTCAAAATGAGGAAAACAATGTGGTGGTAAAAGAAATAAGTAATACAGTGCTCCAAAATATTGAAAGAAAAACCAAGTGCCAACAAAGGTTAGCATCATTTGGTAGATTGTACCATTCTCAGTATTTACAGTTACACTTTTTGAAAATTTGTCTTCATATGAAAGTGGTGCTCTATTTTATTGGATACAGGTAATAGGCGGACCAAAACCCGTTCTGTCAATAATAAGGAACCGGTTCACAACAGGACAACTACGAATGGGGGATCCGTTTTTCCTGATTCTGAAGGTGAGTAAAATACTTTTCCATTCGCTTTTTGATTGCTTTTGTACATGTTTTTCTAATTACGGTTTCAGACTCTAACTTGCCTTTTTGATTTTGTGAACCATCAGATGCCACTGTATCATCTTGCTACCTTGACTTGGGTGACTATATTTGGGCATGTCAACATTATAAGGTAGCAGCAGCAAAGGAATCTCTAATCTGGGGTGGGCGTTTTCGAATGCTGCAATTGGAAAAAAATGGTTTGTTATGTAGCCTACCAATCTTTTGTATAATAGTTGCCGCGGTATGTAGCCAGCCCTACCAAAAGATTATCTTACATATCTAGCCTACCATTACATCGTCCCTGGCCGTTTTATGCAGCCTACCAATCTTTTGTATAACAGTTGACCTCAAGCTGCACTATGTTTAACTAGCAGACTGATAATCTTTTGTATCACACTTACAATGTAACTGCAAATCTGCCTAAGTGTGGATCATGCTATATGCAACAGCTGCAAACCTCACTTTTGTATAGCATTACAGCAGCAAATGCACATGAAGTTTATGTAATGACAACCTCAGCCTTTAAATATTGTTACTACCATTCTTATTTTGCAACACTTGCCAAACCTTCTTTAGCAAATCACCCCGCGGCAACGCGCGGGTGATCCACCTCGTATATGACATACATAGAGTTAGAGGAAGATATACATGTAATTATAAGTTTACTTCCCAAGCTTCTTCATCAATGTAATTATCAACTTGTTTATTTTCCAGATTTCCATGTATATCTACCATATGATCCCACATGTTATCCTCATTCATGTTGTCTTCATCTAGTACCTCTCTCTCATATTCATCATCAATGACTGTGTACTTGTAATCACCTGGGTTTATTTGGATAATACATATACATGTATATTAGTTGTAATTTTGAAAAATTAAAAAAATACTTCATAACTTTAATTGTGCTAGAAATTGAATATGATAACACAACCTGTTGGAGACTCTTCGATGATATCTTCATCAGGAATAACATATCTTGGCGTGTATTCTTTTATAGGGTAGAACGGTTCTGGTAGATCATTCACATTTACCCAAACACCATCATAGTCATCTTCAGATGGGATTTTGTATCTTTCATCTTCCTCATCTGTGTCTTCATCGCATAGCATGTACTTTTTCTTATTTGTATTATTAGAGTTGTTAGTGGTTTTGGAACGCTTAAACTGTATAGGTTGTTCATCATCATATATCTGAGATACAAACTTGAAATTAAACAATAATGTAAACTATACAAATAACAAAATTTGGTTTAAAAATAATGACATTAATTATATTTAGTTTTACCGTTGCGTCATTGACAATAATATCATCTTGTTGGTTATCATCGCTTTCATTTTTGTTTCCGCTTTCATCGTCTGATGAACTAATTTCAATGACATTTGTGTTTTGTGGTTTCTCATCAGACAGCTGATATGTAAAATTAAGAATTAATAATGAGCGTAATTATACTAACTTATACAGTAGCAAAACATAAAATTCACAAATGATATTAAGTGCATACCATTCTCTTTTTATGATTATTCTGCTTTGGTCTTTTTACCTCAAGAGAAATTTTGTTTTTTTTTTCATCGTCTGATGAAGAAATTTCAATCACATTTGTCTTTACAATGCTCCCTTTTTTGATCAATCTTCGTCGCTTTTGAGGAACCTGTTTACACTTGAATAATGTATTAAATTTTTACACGATAATTTAGCGTTAATAGTAAGTAGGCTTTTAAATCAATGATATTCTACCTCGTCATCATCAGATATATCAATTATTGGCATATCTTTCTTGTTACAATCTTTTTTTGCAATTGGAATTGTATAATCTGATGTTTGTACTGCAAGAATCATAAACATCGTATGAATGAATGTGTAAATATTAAAAGCAAAACAATCATGATAAACTAATAGCATGTATTCATATATTGTACCAACTTACATGAATGTTTTGTATTTGACTTCTTTATTTATATGGTATATAGTTTAAACCATGTTTGTATTCTAACATATTATATGGATGATATATATACATGATGGAATATATCTAAAAACTGAACTTATAATTACAACATTCAGAATATATCAACCCTGGTTGTACCAATGTTAGTTTATAAAGAGTTATTTTGAGTATGGGGTTGATTGATTTAGCTCAGAATAACATACGTGTTTTATGCTACCCTTTGTATGAAACATAATCTGAATGACCTTATTGTCCTAAGTGAAGAGCGGGAATGGCTTTACTTTTGTCGTTTCTAATATTGCTTATAAGTAATAATTAATGCGTGGTGAATGGTTATAGGTAGGGATATCTAATAAATTCGATGATTGTTTTAAGAAGTATTAACTGAGGATAGTTGAAAACCATGTCAGTTTGACATAGGTGACACTAAAAGAGTCATATAATCTAATTGATAACCTATAAAGCAAAACAACATAACAACACCTTCAGTTCAACTTCTAAATTGCCTTTGCTTGTACATCAGATGTATTAGAAACTGAATTACCTTAATGTTGTTAGTGAAGAGTTGGAATGGCTTTATTTGTGTAGTTTCTAATATTGCATATAACTAATAATTACGTGTATACCTGGTTGCTTCAAATAACGCTTATTTTTTCAGCTTGTTGAAGACTCTTATTTAATGGTTGATTTGTTGCTAACAAATAATGAAACCATACACAACAGTTCTATGTAAGATTTAAATATCAAACAAATAATTTACATGACTAAAGATAAACAAAGTAAGTTATATATACGGATTAAGATTACCTGACTTCTTTGTACTTTGTTTCTTTGTCTCCTGTTTCTTTTCGATCTTTTGTTCCTTTGATTTTGAAAAGTTTTCTGAAGATGATTGCGACACCATGTTTTGTTTTTTGTTTTTTTTTTCCTTCCAATGCAACTAATCGACTATGTTGTATATAAAAAAGTAATGATGTATATATAGTGTAAGATTATCTTAAACCTAATTGAATTGTATAAGATAACAGTAAATATTTACCAAACTTATCCTTTTCTTTTATATGGAAAAAAAATAAAATAAAAAGCGTATTGTTATCTTGGAAAATATACAAACAAAACAATAAAACTATAAAAGACTGAATTTTGTTATCCACAGTGAGCTACAATAGCTATTTCATTCTCTTCCTGTGTCTATAGCATGTATGAACCTTAGAATTAATAGAGTTGGAAAAATGACCACTTTGGATAACCCTTCAAACCCAAATGGGTTGAGTAGACTCAAAACTTTTTTTGTTCGACACTACATAATTCTGTAAATTATGTGTAAGATACTTATCACAAAAACTAAAGAATTTTAATAGTTTGGTTTGGTTAATTTGGATACAAACTTTAAGAGGTTGATGTACTCAAAATATAATTTGGTTGAACTTTGACGTATTAGACTTGTTTACAACATTATCAATTCCCTAACACCACACAACAACCATCACTGGTAAATTCAATGGTGTTATACGAAATATAAAACGATGACACCTCATAGCTATATATATGTCATACATATTGACACATAATTAGGCGTAGAGTACAAACCTTTATTATTGTGGCTATATATTAAAACTTAAAGAATACAAAAGCAGACACTTTTTACTATATCGAATTAAAGTGGCTATATATTAAAACTTACTCATAAGCACGAATGTCATTTGGAAGAGCTTTTTGTAAACGGTTGTCTCATGGCAATAGTCACTTTCTTACAATTAATATTTGTGTTATTTACTTCAGCGTATGATTATATAACAATGTAAATAATATGTGTATGATACTCGAACTTACATGTGAACTTTGTTGAACGCAGTAAGCAAACGAAAGGTCTATTGATAATCTATCAAGTGTGCAGCAACTCACCTTCTTAATCAGGTCATAAGAAGGTGCATTTGAGAAAAAAAAAGACTTGAGTCGTTTAATATCATCATCAATCCTTGATATGGGTACCTCCCTTAACTCTACAAAATATCCTAAATCATCCAAAAACAACTGATTTATAAAGGGAACCATGTCCTGCAAGTTTTAATATTTAAAAATTGTATGCATAAAATGTAGGACATTTGATTTGTGGAGGTATAATCTATTGAGTTATACTCAATCATATCAACTCATGCATTNTATGAACCTTAGAATTAATAGAGTTGGAAAAATGACCACTTTGGATAACCCTTCAAACCCAAATGGGTTGAGTAGACCCAAAACTTTTTTTGGTCGACACTACATAATTCTGTAAATTATGTGTAAGATACTTATCACAAAAACTAAAGAATTTTAATAGTTTGGTTTGGTTAATTTGGATACAAACTTTAAGAGGTTGATGTACTCAAAATATAATTTGGTTGAACTTTGACGTATTAGACTTGTTTACAACATTATCAATTCCCTAACACCACCCAACAACCATCACTGGTAAATTCGATGGTGTTATACGAAATATAAAACGATGACACCTCATAGCTATATATATGTCATACATATTGACACATAATTAGGCGTAGAGTACAAACCTTTATTATTGTGGCTATATATTAAAACTTAAAGAATACAAAAGCAGACACTTTTTACTATATCGAATTAAAGTGGCTATATATTAAAACTTACTCATAACCACGAATGTCATTTGGAAGAGATTTTTGTAAACGGTTGTCTCATGGCAATAGTCACTTTCTTACAATTAATATTTGTGTTATTTACTTCAGCGTATGATTATATAACAATGTAAATAATATGTGTATGATACTCGAACTTACATGTGAACTTTGTTGAACGCAGTAAGCAAAGGAAAGGTCTATTGATAATCTATCAAGTGTGCAGCAACTCACCTTCTTAATCAGGTCATAAGAAGGTGCATTTGAGAAAAAATAAAGACTTGAGTCGTTTAATATCATCATCAATCCTTGATATGGGTACCTCCCTTAACTCTACAAAATATCCTAAATCATCCAAAAACAACTGATTTATAAAGGGAACCATGACCTGCAAGTTTTAAAATTTAAAAATTGTATGCATAAAATGTAGGACATTTGATTTGTGGAGGTATAATCTATTGAGTTATACTCAATCATATCAACTCATGCATTAACTGCAAATAAAACAACAACCTGTAGTTTCATCCGTGAGGTCATGGAACCAATCAGGTGATTCCCAATCAGAAATTAAAAAATTCACAATGCCCTGCAAAATTTTATATTCCTTACTGTATAAAGAAAGTCTATAAGTAAACTATAGAATAAAGTTTATTTTGGAACTCAAATAGTATTGTCTTAGCACCAGCCATATTTATCAACGGCAGCCAAACGAAATGCGGTTTACCCTGTATAAAGTAATAAAATCAACGTCCGTCTCTAATAGATAGTTTGATTCCAAGCGATTTTAATTTACTTTTCATCATAGTCATCCTCGTCCATTGTCTTTTCAGCTGCGAGGTAGGGTGTGTAGCTGTCACATACATGGTCCTTCTGAAAAGACAACCTCGTACATGGATTAGATTTGCATAAGACCAAACTAATGATCTGATCAGACCCATAGGATGTTAACAATTATATGATACATGCAGCTACACTTGCATGAACTTACGTTTGTAAATACGTTTGAAATGCTATGTGGAACACATGAATAAAGTTTTTTACCTGATTCACTTGTATGTAGCAACCTGTATAAATCCATCACAATCTATAAAAGGGGTTGTTTAGGTTTGTTCACTTTTGCCACTTAACTTTTGTTTTTGCAGTTTAAGTGCTCACTCACTAATGGCTATTATGGCAAAAGCGATTGTTACAGCTAATGGCTTGGTAAGTGTTATTCTCACTTAATATTATTTGCTTAACAACTGATGTTTTTTAATTCTAAAGATGTTCTTGCGTGCGCTAGAACACATGCTAAACAAACATAGCAATGAAAATTAAAATCTTAAAATCAAATAATGTTAATCTCAAACACTTATATTATGCCAAGGAAAAATCAAATCCAATGCGTATGTTATAAACATAACATGCAAAACATCCAAAAACATAAAATCTTAGTATATTAATACTGAATCGAAAAACCTAAATAAAAAACAAAATTGTTTTATGGAAAATAAACCAATAATATCTGTTGTTGATGAGGTCATCATTTATCTGAAACATCCTTTGTAATATTCAATGTATTTGGCTTTTTCTTTCGTTGTGCATCCAGGTCTTTCATGGTTTCATCTGTTGATTTTTCTTCTATTTCCCTGAATCTTTTTTTTTCTGTTCCACCAGTAGCATTATTTGTTGTTGAATCGACAACATTCTTTTTTTCGCTGCTCATGTTGGTATTGGTCTCGCATTCATTATCCTGTAATGATTTATAAAAATATTAATTATTTATAATTTGTTTAAAAATTCGATTATAAAATACATAATATTATTATATAATACACAATTATAATCAGATGAATACACCATTTTAATCTGTTTTTTTGGTTATTTTGTTAAAAAATATATAATGAACGGGTATATGTAATACTATCATGAATTGACACCTAACATTGAGAGTGATATTCGATCTTGACTCTCCCCATAACTATTTTAGGTATTTGCATCCACTCCACTTACATTCTATCTAAATAAGCATACATTTTTCATCACTCATGTTCATTTAGTTCAACCAAACACAATATTCTATTCTGTTATCATTATCAGCCTATTCATAAGCAATCAATTTGCTATCTACAACATTATCTACCATTAAGCCTAATGTCAGTCTGCAATCACCATCCTATTCTTAATGTAAAATCGTCTGCATCCCTACCTTATTCATCTAATCTTGCTAAATACTAACCTCCATTCTTTTTTACTCATCCTCATTTCTTTATGAGAACCTCATCTTTATCCCTTTTCAGTTGTATTGGTTTTGCAAAAACTTTACATTCTATTGGATGTGGACTTTTTGTTCTATGAAAATCATATCATCGTCCGCTATCTATCATTTGTAATAGTCTCTAAAACCATCTCTCTCCTCATCAATTTATTTTGTTTTGAAAACCTCAATTCTATTCTCCTTATATTTATTTGTAATGTTACCTACATTAATAATCCTATCGATACTATTTCAGTCATTTTATCATAAATGTTCTCTCGACATTTCCAATTTTATTCTCTCAATGTTGATTGCTGTTTTCTCATTGTTTACAAGCTGCTAATACTGTGTTTGTTAAATTTCTGTTAAGGGGGCAATGTATACAACTTAATAAGTTTATTAATTAAATACTGGTTCATAGTATATACAATTGTTATAGATTTTAAAGATTTTATGATGTAAGTATGGTTAATACTTAATAACCAAATGAATTAAGAATTAATATTAAAATATTATCCATAAAAACTTTAACATCATTATGAGAAAAAGCTACACCTTCTTTTTCAGATCAGTTGTAGTGGAATGTGGTCCAATCTTTAACTTATCGAAGTAAGTTTCAGTGAGCGTTTTCAGATTCTGCGTAGTATCCAACAATCTGGGTCAGCTGACTTTCTTTCAGTTAGCGATATACATGTGTGTATTGTGGTTAAATTCAGTATTTTATCTTGAATAAGATATTGTTTTCAATAATAGCTCATCAAGCTCGTTTTGGGAAGTAATCATCTGTATCAATGCTTGTTCTTGCATGAATTCCCAAAGCAGTAAACTTAGTCATCTAGGAAGCCATTTTTGAAGTAGTTGATTGTATCAACATCGTCAGTGACTTTTTCAGTGCGATATACATGGCTGTTATTGTTGTGGTTAAATTCAGTGTATTTTATCTTGAATAGATATTGTTTTCCAATAATCTCATCAAGCTCGTTTGGGAAGTATTCATCTGTATCAATGCCTTGTTCTTGCATGATTTCCCAAGCAGTAACCTTAGTCATCTTATGCACATTGTTGTCAAAAATGACAATTTGTGCAGATCCACTTTCGTCAACAATGCGCACAATGATTTTAAACCTTTACATAATCAAACAAACGATTTTAATTTGTTATTTTTTTTGTTTAGCTTTAAAAATTAAAAAACTAATTAACATAAAGAAAGAAACGCTTTTAGTTTGTTTGTTTGTATGTTTAGTCGGTAAAATTAATACACTAACTATATTTAAATGTATTAGATACCTGCATGAAACAGCATATGTTTCGCCATGTCTTTTGCAAAACCACAATTGATTTTTGTTTCTAGAATTCATTCCGCCTTTTGTAGGTATAGGTGTAACTTTTGTGTTGCATTCTTTACAGCCTGTATAAACCCATCCGTTCTGATATTGGATGCTATGCACAGTTGCATAAACAACACAACATGTTTCCTGCATATTTTACATTTATTATATATATTCATATTATAGTTGTTTATTATTAGTGAGTTAATATGTATATAAAATTCTAGAATATAATTGGAATCTTACCGGTTCAATAGTACGAATCATTCCAACCAATCTTTTTACACACCCTTGCATAAACTCTGCGGGTGTTACTACATGCCTGTCTTGTGAATGCACCTGAATCTTGAATTCGTTTGCATCATATCCCTCTTGGGATTCGTAGCTGCGATTTATTTTTTTTTTAAAAAAATTAATATTTTTTTGATATTAATAATATATTAATAGCCATATTTGGTATTGTTAAATTATTTACCTTTCTCGAAAAGACAATAATTGGGGTATTTTCCTGTTGATGTATATCTTGCTCCCAAATAGTGCATTATGCACGGATGGTTTATCTGACAATTGTTAATTTATTATTATATCATAATAAGATAAAGCATAAATTTAACTTTAATGTATTAAGAATTATAAGAATAAATGTTAGTAAACTTACTATCCCAATATTTAATCTTTCCTAGCATCAAAAGGATGTCTAAATGACCAACATCTTCAAGCCTATTGTCGTATTCATTCCACATGAGTGCCCAGTTATCCCAAAAAGTGCATTCAAGTGCATAGGATCTGCAAAATATAGTATGAATACATGGTTATATATACATATAGTGCTAAATAGTAAGAATATTTATAACATTGAATAAAATTATTCTTACTCAGCATCTTCAATGACAATAGTCCGGCGAATTTTAGGACCACTATGGCTATTTACTGTCACGATTTTACTAACAGCTACAACCGTACCAATAACATCTGTCCAACAACATGTCTATTACTATTTTTGTAAAAAAAAATTAAAAATTTATTTAAAAAGTTCTCTATAAATGAAAAAAATGCATACCAACACAATCATGTTCGTGGTACTCATTGTTTGGATCCAATATACGTGTAAATGGTTCATTAATGAATCCAACAAAGTTGTCATCAATTTGTTCAATCCTTGTGACATTTGTTCCTTTAAAAAACGATATTTTCCACCGATTGGGTAACAATGGCAATCTTCCACCATTTTCAGCCACACCGAAGTTAGAGATCATATAGCATTGCCCCTCTTTTAGAAGTGGTTCAAATTTAAACATGAACTCCTTTTTGATGTAAATTTGTATTCTCTCGTCCTGTTATATTTATTGAAACAATTAGATGTGATATATATCTATTTACTAATATGCTTTGTAAGATTCTAAATAAATATACATATACATACCTCATCATCTTGAAAAACACAATCCAAACTATATGGGTCATGTTCTTCGTTAAGTTTGTGTGAATGCCAAATAGAGATACATCTTCCTTTAATTGCCAGGTTTTTAATCATAGGGTTCACATCTTTAATTTGAGTCATTCTTAGTTCACTCATCTTTGGACCTGAAATTGAAAAAACAAATTTTAAATTACAAAAAAATTTAAATTTTAACTCATGTTAAAAAAATATAAACAACAAATCTTGCGGCCAAATACCAATGGAAGAACTTTGCATTCCATATCCTTTTTTGATTTGTGTTTTCATGCCTGTAAAATTAAATTACTCAAATTAATATTAACAACAATTACTAATAAATATTGAATAAACAATCAAACCTGTTGAACCACTTTCAAAAGACTGTGAATGAAGTCCAAAACGGTTTTTTGGAATTGGTTTTCCTCCTACAAATCAAAATTTAAAACTATTATGAATATGTAATGTTTTAATCATAATTAAATCATGAAATATATCATTGATTATAACACATATATTAATATAATTGTGTTTTCAAATTTAGTAATCATAAATTACCTGTTAAACTTCTTTTAGACTGAGACATATGCAACCCTTCGTCATTTTCTTGATAACCAAAACTTGGGGTACTTATTGCAGAACCTTTATATTGTTGTGATATTGAAGATCCTTTTGTAAAGGTGCTTCTCGGATCTTTTTGTTGATATTTAATGTAAGATTGCCTTTCAGAATCAGTTACATTGCGTCTACTTGAAGACGTTTTACCTGAACAAAATGTATCAACATATATTTATAAATTCAAATGATCTTTGGATTGTGCAATATAAACTTATTATCTACGGTAAATTTTTTTGTACCATAACATTCTAAAATTATATACTCAACATAATTAAAATCATAATGTACCTTTAGATAAGTTTTGTAAATCCAACAAATTAGATCTGTAGCTGTCACCTTGCTTGGGTATTCCAAAGTTTTCATGATTTAAATTCCCTTCAAAAAAAACATTGTTGGTTGCCAAAGTTATTGTTTGTATATCCTTTTCCTAACAACAATTAATCAGTGCATAATAAAGATAGTAAATATATGAAAATAAACAACACAAAAGCAAAATATACAGGTATTGTACCTTTGTTTGGTCTTTTTAAATTTAAACCATGAGAACCATAGTTTTGACTTGGTGTGTCACTTTGGAAGATAGACATATCGATAGAGGTATCTTCGTATATGTGATCTGAAACAAAAGGATGTGTAACTTTGTTTGTCCTTTTTAAATTTAGAGCATGAGATCCATTGTTTCTCCCAGGGGTGTCACTTTCAAAGATCGACATGTCAATAGAAGTTTCTTTGTTTTTTTGATGGTGAACCTGTTTCAAATTAAAACATGTTTTTTTTAATTGTTGGATGTAAAATATATGTTTGTTAACACTTGCATATTTATTTGTAAAATACCTGGTGTAACCAATATATTCTCACTGATATCATCATGGTTTCTTTCTGTAATTAAATAAACATTCAAATTAATTTTATGCACAAAAAAAAATATACATTATAAAACAACAACTCTAACTTGTTTATGTACATATAACATATTATTAATACATAATTACCTGGTTGATCCACTAAAATCACATCATTCTCAACATTATTTGGTTCTGAAAATTTATCACACATAAAATGGTTTGCATTCAGGTAAAATTTTATTCACAATAGTATCATTATTTGTTAATGACCAACATACCTTTTCGATTCATGTGACTACCTTTCCTTAGTTGTTGCTTTCCTATTAACAAAGAAACAATACATACACAATTAGAACAGATTCTTCTTAGTTCAAACTCATTTGGTACTACCACTATGCTCCTCAAATCTCGGTTAAATGTAACCACTAAGTCATTTTATGTACACTACACTCCTTTTCTGGTGTTGTAGAAAATTGACATTTGTATTAAGAATCTTAAACCAAAACAAAACTCCAATCTACACAATTTCCAGATATTCACATATCCACATATTAAAAAAGAAAACTAAACAATCACGTATTCGCATGGTGTAGGACGTTTTCAGATTATCACATGCCTTGCTTAGTATGTAAATATTAAACTGTTATGTTTCGTTGGTTCTGATTGGTCATAAGCTAAACTTGACAACCTATTTTCTTCTTATTTGATTGAGCTTTCTGAGTGTTTATTGGGGCTTTAGAAGCTTTTATGAACAGTTTGTAGGATCATAGCTTGGTTGGGTCTTTACTACTTAATTGCTCTGCATATTAGATCCATTTATTTTTCGATTTACCATCAGCATACACTGAGTAATATCACAATATCTCAGTGTACATTCAAAACACAAAATACAATATATCTCAATATGTTATATTGATGATCAGACAACTACTGGATTCATAAACAACAAATCTCAACATGCTATATTGATGATCAAACAACTACTGGATTCATAAACAACAAATACTATCGACAATAGATTAGATATTCTAACATGTTTCAGATAACAAAAAAGTATAGGGCTTGATTACAACCATATCTGTTTGAGATAAGTCACACTTAAAGAGTACAATAATGTAATTGATAACCTAAAAAGCAAAACAACATAAAAACACCTTCTGTTTGATAATCAGCAAGTAAAGAAAGCCCAGTTCATTATAGTTTATTAAAATAGTTTGCATAAAAAGTTCTCAGAAAATAGTTACCTTTAAAAGTTTCGATTGTAGTTGGATTGATTGGTGTGATGGGATTACTATCGACAATAGGTTAGATATTCTAACATGTTTCAGATAACTAAAAAGTATAGGCCTTGATTAGAACCATAACAGTTTCACATAAGTCACACTAAAAGAGTCAAATAATGTAATTGATAAGCTAAAAAGCAAAACAACATAACAACACCTTCTGTTTGACTTCTACTGCTAGCTAATGTTTACATACAAAATTGTGAGAGTTAATTTAAAAAAAAACATATCAGTTTGACATAAGTAACACTAAAAGAGTATATATCATCATATCAGCAACACATTATAACAACATAAGAAAACCATATCAACATAAGTAACACATCATATTTGATTTTTAGTGCTTCATAAGTAACAATAAAAGAAAACCATATCACTTCGACAGAATATATAATCATCAGTATCTTAACTTCATAATAAGCAACATACCTCTTGAATTCTGTCGACCAACTTTCTTTACTGTCTGCTTTTCTGGTAGCAGATAACAAACACATACAGAACAATAATATATTAGATCTCAATATCAAACAAACAAATTTTAATATATGTATAAAGTTTACCTGAGTTCATTCTACTTTTCTCCTTTTCCTCATGTTGTTTCTCTGATGTATTACCTTCCTTGGCTTTTGAAAGCCTTTGTGAAGATCGTTGGGGTTGCATGTTTACTGTTATTCGACTTTAGGTTTTTTCTGTTAGTCGACTTTAGGATAATGAACATGAATAAAGTATATTGTATATATAGTGTAAGATTTACAAAAACCTAAAAAATAATGTAAAGATAACAATGAATCTATACCAAACTTATCTTAATTTTTTAAGGAAAAACTCATAACAGAATTTGGTTTATATTTTTTTACCAACTTTTGTATAATA
>LBNU01014760.1:124147-166087 GCA_014162995.1 Artemisia annua
TATATATATATATATATATATATATATATATATATATATATATATATATATATATATATATATATATATATATATATATATATATATAGTGTTGTATTCTGTGCAGTACCAATATTAGATGCAGTACTTTACAGTACCATTTAAATGAATCTGGACCATTGGATGAGTTTAATCAAAGGTTAAGATTAAAAGTGCCAAAATTGCAATTAAACAAAAGATAAAGGTTTCTTTTTCAATTAAAAAAAAGGTTGAAAGGGTATTATCGGTACTCTATAATTTTTATCTCTCCATAAACTGTCCCAAAATATAGGGATCTGGAAAATTTCATTTTGTTATGGGTTTCTTCCCCACCGAAACCCTCACATCCACTGGACCATCATGTCTCTCATTAAACCTAGCCGTCATCTATCTTGCTAAAAAAAAGTCTCTATCATCGATGAAGTTCGTCACAAATTAAACAGTTGCATAGTCTTGTGATCGATTTGGTTTTAATAAAAGAGGTGCGTGGTTTTGATTATTTTTTTCAATTTGTTTCTTCATTAAATAATATCTTCAATTGAAAAAGTAGGCTCGATTTGTTACGATTTCTATTCAAAGATTTATTATGTCGTCGATATTAAAAAAAGAGTTGTATTGACATTGAATTACTAATCTGCTAATGAATTTTCTTGTGGGTTTATGATGGTAATAGTGGGATGGATTAGTATGTCGTTTTGATTTTTTTAACATTGATTTTGATTGTTACTAATGGTGTTTTTAATTTTTTTTATTCGTCGCTTATTTGATTTGTTTGTTACCAATTACAACAAATGGTGTCTGTTTTATTTGATTTCTAGAGATATCACGTGTTGGATTATTGTGCAAAAGGGGTGTTGGGATAAGCTTATTCTAGTGTTTGTTGCTTATTGTACTTTTTAATGGTCTCGTGATAAGCTAGTTTGTAGGTGTAGGTAGATTGCGTCAAATGGAGCTCACAGAAAATAAATATGTTTCTTAGCTATTGAGTTTATAACCTGATTCTTTTATGGCATGTGGTTAGATCCAAATACGTTTTTGTCATATGATAAGAAATCCGAATGTTTATGTCATGTGGTTAGATCTAAAATAGTTAAACATAAAAGAGTGATTAAAACATGTATGTTCAAAACATACATGTTCAAAACATATATGTGAGGCTTTCTTAAAACATGTATGTTCAAAACATACATGTTTAAAACATATATGTTTTAATTAGTGGAATCTAACTAATAAAAACCATATATGTTTGAGAATATGATTTTTTAAACATGTATATTCAAAACATGTATGTTTTAAACATGTCTATTTAAAACATTTAAAAAAAATTGCCTATAAACATGAATGCTTAAAACATGTATGTTTTAAAAATGATTAAAAAGTTCATTTCCTATTTAGTTGAGGTTTAATTGTTTTCTAGTATGTTTGTATCAGATTAATGAAGATGGCGATAGCAATGAAGATCTAGAAGTGGATACACACATAGATACATGATGATAATATGCGGCGTTTGAAGAAATACGATTATTGAAGGCGCACATATATGTTCAACTTCAAAAAATGTTGATAACAATGAGTTGCACATATGTCCGTTTGCGTTAAATATTATTAGTGCATACTGTATAGATCGATTAGATTCAATTATTTTTTTTTCTTTTTAGAAATTTGTATTTTAATTGTATTTCAATCGATATCGACTTTTATGTTTAACATATATGTTTTTATGTGCAATTACCATTTTTAACAAAATAGGTATGGCAAAACACATATGCACTTTAAGAAAACATGTCTGTTGAAAAATAAAATAAAAAAAAAAAAGTTTAAAAAAATGTATTTTTTAATTCCGAAAAATAAGGGGTTTATAAAAACGTTTTTAACTAAAAAAAATACAAAAAGAAAGTAAAAATGTGTTTTACTATTTTACCCTTTTGAATTAATTAAAAAGATTTAATAATACTCAATTCTTATTGGTCCAAATTGGTATTGTAAAGTACTGCATCTAACTGCATAGAACGCGCCCCTATATATATATATATATATATATATATATATATATATATATATTAAGTATAGTAATTATGTTTTAATTAATTAAGATTTGTAATTAATTAAATAGGCTTTGAGAAATTAATATAATAATAGAGTTAGTGGAGGAATATTATATTATAAATATTACATTTATTATTTAAAATATAATTTAATTATAAAGAATTTGAAATAAATACTTGGTATTTAAAAAACTATATAAGTGCAAGTATTTTAACAAAATACTCTAAGTGTTATAGTTTTTAGAAAATTTGGGCATGACCCATTCGTTTATACAACGTTTCCATTTTTCCCAAGTGTTGCAAATTCCTCAAATAAACCGTTTCGTTAACTATATTTGCAAAATTAGTCCGTAATATACAGTAGTCATTATTAGTATAGTTATCGATATAATTCGTTTTACGATATGAAAATAATCGTCGCAAGCTCAAATATATGTTTATTAGGCCAAAATTTCCCCATTGGGCCCATTAGTCCAAAATTAGCCCAAAACCATTTAGTCCGATATAAGTTACAATATATATCGTTATATATCAAAAATTAACTTAATACGTCCGATATCGATTTTTGGTCAAAAAGTCAAAGTTGGAAAAATGTGTGTTGGGCTCGGCCCAACTGTCACCGAACATCCTTTGGGCCCAAAATATTAGCCTTGGCCCAAAATTCATTTTTAGTGTTTATAATTACATATCGAATTATAATTAAACGTATTTAACACTTATAATTAACTTATAAATCTTAAAAGGTCAAGTGTGGTCAAACTCATATGGTTCGATCCAAAATTAATATGTTCGACCAAAAATGTTTTATTTCATCAAAAATTGTATTTTTGCTAGTTAAATACAATTAATTATGGTTAATTCGATAAGTGTTCTAATATAATTTTTCAAACATAATCTCCATCATTTCACCACTTGAGCCAAAATTTTATGTTTTTCAAAACCCCAATAATTTCATATTTTTAATTATAGCCGATTTATATATATATATATATATATATATATATATNTATATATATATCGTCTTAAACTCGCGTAATTAACACTAATTACATTTGTATCATCAAACTAGTACCACAAGCAACAAGATTTACCACACAAGCAAGAAATACTCTAGTGACTACAAAAGCATAATAAATGTCGAGCAACATGCATGCATACACAAACCATAGCTTTTTCATTTTAGCAAAACATATAAATTTAGCATTTGGTAACATATTTAAACATCAAGAGAACATGAAATGAACAAGATTGAAAAAGTTTTGATGGAAGCTTACAAAGAAGGTGTTTGTACGTGAGCTAGGTGACCAAAGAACAACCCAACTTGCTTCAAATTTACCCAAATCACGTTCCGGTTAACCCAAAACACTTGAATATATAACCCAATTAACTTGAACTTCAACAATTATTTGTGGATCTTGAGCTTATGTAAATCTCGGCTTAGAGAAGAAATGAGGAAGAAGAGAAAATGATCTAGGTAAGTGTTGGTGGCAAAAGAAAGTATGTTGTTCCATTTAAGGAAACATGCATACTTATAAGATCTAATTCAAGATTTAGCTAAAGAATTTTGTCCTCTAGTGGGGGAGGGCTATAGTGGCCGGTTATGGGATTCAAGGGGAGGGGTCAAATAAGATTTTACTCCTCGTTGGTGTATCGTGTGTCGGTTTAAGATTAAATGTTACCGTAACGTCCCGGTTTGACGTTTTTGGACACGTACGCTTAAAATAAAGTTTTTATCGACGTTTTCATCAGAAATGTAATAAAATGTCATTACTGACTCAAAAATATATTTATTTTACTGTTACCATAAATACTGTGGTGTCGGTTCGCGTGCGGCGTTGTTTTTCAGAAAAATGTGAGAAAACTCTTAGTAAATTACGAAACTTGTCAGTAACCATCCGAAATGGAATATTTTATGCTTACTAACGAAAATAGACATTTTCAGTAGTGACTGTAAGCTACAGTGTGCAGGACAGCTCTCGAAAATGTTCAGAAATGTACAGAAACATGCAGAAACATGCAAAAATGCATACAATACTCAAAATAGATATAATAAATAGAAATTTATTATTAAATTAATTTATGAAAATTACCATTTGTCCCAGCGCCATGTCTTAGAAGTAAAGTACGACGTATCGAACATGCGTCGCATCAAATTACGTAATACGGTGCAACTAAAGTTCGAGCAAGTTTAGTTAAAAATAGGTTGTTATGCCGTATCAGGTAATCTAGATGCGAAGCATCTAATATAGTATCAGTATAAAAAAATGGGTAGGCACATTTTCCAAGAATCCCGGTCCGTGACGCAAACTATCACTCAGCATCACAAACATTATATATATCCCCACATCAAAAATCTTTAACCCAAATTTACCCCCAATTCCATTATTCGTTCCCTCACCCCAAAAAAATAAAAAGTGTATAAACCCTAATTTTTTCACAAATCAAATTGGGGCAAATAATATTAACGAAATCAAAATTAATCTATGGGAAATATTCATCTAAACATCCTAATCATAAACCCTAAATCACTTTTCTATCAAATTACCAATTCAAACTAAACCCTAATTTTTATTAAAAATAGTAAATCGTAAATTAAATTAGGATTAGCGATTGGCACCTTAAATTAGTGAATAATTGATCTAGAAAACAACTCAACGATCTTGATTAAGATTTTTGGAAAATTAATCGAGGGGTGCGCGTTTTTACTGTGTGTAAATATTTGGTAATAAAACGAAATCCGGCGTATCCTCTCTGTTTATATAGGGTAAATTTGATGCGGCGCATCACATAATTGTGATACGCCGTATGTGTCTAAAATTCGTTGACTGGTCAATAAATTATAATTAGTCAGAGATACGGCGCTTAGAGTGGTGGGATGCGCCGTATTGTTGTGCCAGTGAACAAAATTTAAATAGCGAACGTACCTTGGCCTCCGCAACACTTTTCCTTATTTGAAAATTTGGGGTCAAACGATATACCGTATGGTATATATAAGTTCAATATAAGAATATTAGGTATAACCGTTTTAATGTAAACCACAATCTCATTGTTTAGTATATAATAGTTTATTCCATGGTTAGAAACAAATGTAAGATATCAATCAAGTCATAAACATCATAACACTCATGGTTTGGATCGTTAGTTTAGTTAGAGAGAGAAAGAGATGGGAGCCTTTACTAGAGAGAGAAAGTGAAAGAACTTGGAATCAATTAGCTTGAAAAGGTCCAACCCTCACCCTTGCAAGGTGAGGGGTATTTATAGTTACAATGAATAAAATGCCTCTACTAGGCTGTGGATCGAGCTGATAGTGGGTAAAGACCCGACCCGACTCCACAAGTATTAACTAATACTAAACTACGTTCTTACTAATATGATAAATACTACGAGCTACATGATGCTAAACAATACTTGGGGTGACCGAATCTTCTATAAGAAAAACGTATTCCTAACAATCCCCCCCTAAGGGAGGTCACCCCGGAAATTAAACATTAAATTCTAGCATCTAAATCTTTGTCGATATCTTTGTAGCTCGCAGTTGTTGATTCTTCATTGTCATGAGCTTTGTGCTTTCAGCAGCGGACTCTAGATGACTTGTTTGAGGTGTAGGATGATCTTTGGCAATACTTCGAGTTCATCATCCAAATGAGTACCTTCAAGTCATCTTTGAGTAGAATGTCTCCATGTGATTCGAACATCTTTGAGTCGGCATGCTCACACTTTTCTGGATCATGATCTTCTTTATCAGGGTTGTGGAAGCATAGTTGAAGCCCATTCTATGATCATGATTTCTTTGAATTTGATGTTGAAGTGTGAGCATGAGGTGATGATTCGGCATCCTTTCTACAATCAGCAACAACCGTCAAATGTTCCTGCATAAGACAGTTAGCAATAAAACGTCTGGTACTTACAGGTTCGGAGTTAGAGATCGTCAACAGCATAGTGTAAAGATTCCTTCTAATCCTTACCAAGGCCGTTCCCAAACCGGATACCCCCGAGAGGGCTTACGAGATCTACCTGAGTAGATTAACGATTGGGTGAGTCACTGGAGATCACCCCACGAATGTAGACCGTTTTGAAACCGCCATGATCACTAAGCGTAACCCACAAGGGATTACCGAAGTGACCTGCTTTTAGGGCTGTTTGATGTTGACCCTGGCAGGAATTTCCACTCAATCACTGGGAATTACATACGTATATTCCCTCATAAGTGTTCTTGGAAGATTGCTAAGATCTGCGTAGGACTCATAAAGTTACCACTGGTGTCCTTAATGTTGACCAACCAGGGTAGAAGTATCACGTGTTCCTATGAGATCTCATGATGCATCTCGTGGCTCTAGACTCGATAAGTGCATTATTTGGTCGTCGGAGACTAGAGCGGTGTCTCCTGATTCAATATCAACATAGCTTGTAATGAGCGGTCGATAGATTGCAGGGTTCCCCGTGAGAATGAAACAAGCTCTTTTGAGAGAACTTGAGTGGTTAGAAGGTTTAGTGCAGTGCGTCACTGGGTCCATGACGTCTTGTCTTCAATACCGATGCTACCTCAGTAACAATCAGTAGCATATGAATTGAACCCGGTTTCTGCCCTAAGGTTGAACAATGGGAGGGCTGTTTCTTTTCACCCTTTCTCATTTCATTTCTTTTTAATTCTTCAGCCCCTTCTTTCTCCTTTCTCATTTATCTCCTTTTTTTCATAATCATACCTAAGTACTTTCTAATACTATCTATTTGGTATTGTCCTTGGGTAGATCCCTCCAGCTCTGGCGGATCATAGGACGGTTTTCCTAACCTTAGCCACCTTATACCTTCATGACAATCCTATGTTGCCGTTTGACCAAATCATTGAAAACTCTCTCAAAGTGTTTATGATTAAGAAACACATTTTGCTAACACTTTGAGAGTTTTATAATTTTCAAATGCTCCCCCTTAACACGTGCTCATAGGTTTTTGATGGAAATTTGCACATGTCGGGGTGAGTTGCACTTTTGAATTGATCCACTCTTAATAGACAAATACCCTAGAGACACGTTTATGTTGTTTAGTTAAAGGGATCCATTATCAGCTTTTAGGTGATAACTAGCCCTAATAACTAACTTGAAGTTGTTAACATTCCTTAAAAAAGGAAGTTAGACCCGTCAAAGTATTCATCTAATAAGAGCTTCTCGAAACGGTACTTTCTACTTGGATAAATCCTTTCGAATTCAAACGTTTGTGTTTCGTCAATTCATGAGTCAATTCTGAGTCACGCTCACATGAGATTCCAAATCTTTTTATTCACCACAAACCATTTTGCTCCCCCTCAATATGTGCATTGGTTCAATTTAAACATTTTTAAAAAATTTAGCACATACGGGAGAGCGTACATTTTAGTCCAAACGCATCACATTTTATATTAGATTTCATATTTAAATCACATTCTCTCCCCCGATCAAAAAATTTCAAATCATTTGAGATTTTGTGATCCCAATTGATTTAAATGAGTTTAAAAACATGGGAGAAAATGTGGTCAGATTTGAACATGTACTGATTTTTTGAGACACTTATTCACTGCTGCTGGTGCACAAAGTTTAGAAAGGTGCAGAAATTTTGAGCAAATATGCTCCCCCTCAACTAATGACCCATTTTCTATTTCAAGAGCTGTAGTCATTACATTGAGTGGTAGGTATTTGTGAAAATTTAAGTCTAATAGCCACCTTGTAAACCACAAAAACTCTCTTGAAGAATCATAGATGAGAGAGATTTTGGGATGAAAGAAGACTTCTCTTCTTTTGCTAGAAATGATGCACTGAAACGTACATTATTTCGAGAAAACATGGATATAAAGTAATCCATGCCCGGGTGAACTTCACCCAGTAAGAGGAACAACCGTCTTTTTGGTGACGTGTTTTCCCCATCTAGAGGTGCGGGTTGCTATTTGAAGTAATAGCAAGCCATTAAGACATGTTTTAATTATTCATTTTCATTTTTAACTTCTGCTCGAGCTTCATTTAAAGTTCCGTGCCATTATTGAATGACATTTCTAGAACCGTAAATGTTATCGATAAACAGAAGACATGCCTAAAGAATAACTATTTTTGGTATTTTGTGTTTTTCAGATTTTTATGGTTTTTATAGGTTTTAAATTTTTGTATTGTCTTTTTGATTTAATAAGATATATACAAGGATATGTGAAGCAAATCCATCACTCCCCACTTTCTTCCTGAAGACCTTTGAGTGTTTCTGGAGTAAGACTCTTCATTTCAAGACGCGGGAGAATGAATTGAAATTGTTCTCTCGAAAGTGCCTTAATGAAAATACCAGCCAGCTGAAACTCCATCCTCACGAAATATAGTTCCACAACCCCCTTTTCAACTTGTTTCCTGATGAAGTGATGTCGAATATCAATGTGCTTCGATCTGGAGTGCTGGACATTGTTGCAGAAAAGAGCGATGGCACTTTTGTTGTCACAGTACATCAGAATCTTGTTGTAAACAAAGCCATAGTCCGATAGTTGAGATTTCATCCATAAGATTTGAGCACAACACGAAGATATGGCAATGTATTCAGCCTCTGTGGAGGAGATCGATGTACTCATTTGCCTCCTTGAAGACCAGCTCACAAGTTATTATCCAAGAAATCGAGCACCACCCGACGTACTTTGACGAGGATCAAGACACCCAGCATGGTCAGCATCTGATTTTCCGAGTGAATAACGTAGGATCAACAACACCTTTGGAGAATTCGTTTGCCAGAAGAAGCTTTAGACATCGTGTCGTACCATGCCCTAGGCGCCTACCTTAGGCCATCAGGAGCCCTTTTTAGATGGTAGACATGGGTAGGATGATTAGGATCCACAAATCCTTCTGGTTGACTGACATAAACAACTTCATTCAGCTTGCCATAAAGAGATGTTGTTTTCACATCCACATGGTAGACCGTCATCTTCTGACTTGCAGCATTGGCGATTAATATTATGATAGCCTCTCTACAAGCAACCGATGAGATAGATTCCTTGAGATCAATGCCTTCTTCTTGACTATATCCCTTAGCAACCAGCCTTGCCTTATTTTTCAGAACGTCATCATGCTCATCAAGTTTCACTTTGAAGATCCACTTAAGAGCTATAATCATTGCACAGTCTGGAGGTAATACCAATTTCCATACTTCAAGTCGATCGAACTCGTGAATTTCTTCTTGGATCGCATTAAACCAATAGTTTTTAGTGATAGCAGTCTTGAAATCTTTAGGTTCAACTTTGGATATTACGAAATTATAACAGCACCACAAGGCATTTATGGCAAGTTGGCTTCGTGTGGACACTTGTCAAGAAGGATTCCCAAACATGTTCTCAAAAGGATGATCATTGCTCCATTTTTCAAAATTGTTCATGTGGTTGAGGGTTAGGAACTGATGTAGCAGTATTAAGATCTCCTGAAGAAGATGCCTCAGATGAAGATTCAGGAGCAAATGTGTTTTTGAACGGAGCATCATCAGGTGGAGTAGATGGATTTACTACAAAAGAATTGTCGACTGCAGTGCCTTGATGTACAGAAGGAGATTGAATGTATGATGATGATGGTGAATGACTTGCTGATGGAGCATCTTGAGCCATTGAAATAGGAAAAGATGGACCATTTGGATCATTTAGAACATGAGCTGCGACAGCTGGTGGTACTGATGTATAAACAGTTGGCAGCTCAAAATATTCATCAACCATTGGATCAAACAAGATCTCCAAATCCTTACCAGTAGGTGGTACATAAGGTACATGCAGGAGTGGGATTCTGTACAAGACCTGAACTAATTGGTTCAGGAGACAAAAGTTTAGACGCGGGTCCTGCACTGATGTGTACAGGAGCCGTTTAACAATAGGAGTTGCTGCTGGATCCTTGTTCTTCATAGAGGTTACTGGTTGTATTTGACATAGAGTCATATAGTTGATGCTGGTAACATGTTTTTGCTGCTGATGTTCATTGTCAATCCTCATGCTCTGGAAGGTTAAAGATCTATCAAGAATCTTGAACTTAACTGTGTCAAATTCAAGATTAGGGGAGGATTGTTAGGAATTATTGATTCCTGCTGACGGATCCTTCTAAAGACCAACTGGTTTCTACTGATGCTGGATCCTGCTGACTACTTGGTTCCTGCTGATACAGTTCCTCCGTAGGAATGTAATAGAATAGATAGAGTTTATTTATTTTATGACAAGATATGTAGAATATCTTTCATAGTTTTATCATTATTAGTTTCTTGTAAAAAGGTTTAGGGTTTCTTGTAGTATAAAAGGAACCCTCGGCCAATGCATTATGTACGAGTTCAGAAAACAATATTAGTTATTAATAAACAATCCATAGAGGATCAAAGTGTTCTTAGTAGTTTGTGTTATTCTTGTATTTGAGTTCCTCTATAGAATACAAGTTACAGAGATTTTCTTTTAGTGTGTTTGTGATTACATATGCATTACTAACGATCTATATAGGCTCGAATATCTATCAAGGTCTAAGGTTTCTACAACTGACATAAAAAACTTCATTCAGCTTGCCATAAAGAGATGTTGTTTTCACATCCACATGGTAGACCGTCATCTTCTGACTTGCAGCATTGGCGAGAAATATTCTGATAGCCTCTCTACAAGCAACCGATGAGACAGATTCCTTGAGATCAATGCCTTCTTCTTGACTATATCCCTTAGCAACCAGCCTTGCCTTATTTTTTCAGAACGTCAACATGCTCATCAAGTTTCACTTTGAAGATCCACTTAAGAGCTATAATCATTGCACAGTCTGGAGGTAATACCAATTTCCATACTTCAAGTCGATCGAACTCGTGAATTTCTTCTTGCATCGCATTAAACCAATAGTTTTTAGTGATAGCAGTCTTGAAATCTTTAGGTTCAACTTTGGATAGTACGAAATTATAACAGCACCACAAGGCATTTGTGGCAAGTTGGCTTCGTGTGGACACTTGTCAAGAAGGATTCCCAAACATGTTCTCAAAAGGATGATCATTGCTTGATTTTTCAAAATTGTTCATGTGGTTGATGGTTAGGAACTGATGTAGCCATATTAAGATCTCCTGAAGAAGATGAAGATTCAGGAGCAAATGTGCCTTGATGGATTTACTACAAAAGAATTGTCGACTGCAGTGCCTTGATGGACAGAAGGAGATTGAATGTATAATGATGATGGTGAATGACTTGCTGATGGATCCTCTTGAGCCATTGAAATAGGAGAAGATGGACCATTTGGATCGTTTAGAACATGAGCTGCGACAACTGGTGGTACTGGTGTATAAACAGTTGGCAGCTCAAAATATTCATCAACCATTGGTTCAAACAAGATCTCCAAATCCTTAGCAGTAGGTGGTACATAAGATACATGCAGGAGTGGGATTCTGTACAAGACCTGAACTAATTGGTTCAGGAGACAAAAGTTTAGACGCGGGTCCTGCACTGATGTGTACAGGAGCCGTTTGCTCAGTCTGCTCATTGAATGTGACGTGAATGGTTTCCAAGATTTATCAGGTTCGTTTGTTGTAGATTCGGTATCCCTTACGATCTGAAGCATAACCAACGAAGAATCCAATAACTGCTTTAGCTTTTAACCTTTCCAGATCTTGACTGTCATTTGTAGGATATCATGGAGCACCGAACATTTGAAGAAAAGAAAGATCTGGTTTCTTGCCAAGTATCAGCCCATATGGAGTTTTGTTGTGTAGAGTATATGTCAGGGATCGGTTTTAGGTGTAACAAGCAGCAGCAATGGCCTCTATCCAAAGAAACATCGGAGCCTTAGAACATATCAGCAAGGTTTTTGCAGCTTCCACAAGAGTACGATTTCGTCATTCAACAACGTCGTTCTGCTGAGGAGTGCGTGTAACACTTTTCTGGTGAGTGATGCTACTACTTTCATAATATTGAATGAGTTGTTTGTTAACACACTCAGTTCCATTATCGGTGATGATGATTCTTACGGTTTTGTTGAGTCTCACTTGCAATTGTTAGATCAGTTTGATGATAACCTCTGGAGTTTCATCCTTGGTTCTCTAAAACTTCACCCGTGTAAACCGAAAGTAATCATCAACGATAACTAGAGCGTAATACATCTCATTTATACTCTGCACTCTCATTGGTCTGCATAGATCTATGTGAAGGGTGTGAAGAACTTCCATGATGGTGTTGACAGTTTTGGGTTTGTGGGTATGCTTCTTGCTTATGCTCAGTGGACAAGCCGAACAATGATGATCCTTTTCTAACTTTAAATTGGGTAGACCTCATACAAAATCCTTGCGAACAAAATCATTGATGGTACAAAAGTTCAAGTGATTTAAACATCGGTGCCATAGCCATGATTTGTTCTTTGAGGCCTTAAACAGCAAGCAAATATGAGAGGAACGCATCATGTCTTCAAATAGAGATGGTGTACAAGTTAGTGACACGACTGCCTTTAAGAAGATCAACACCATCCAATTCTCTGAAAAAGTAAGTTTGTTTTCTGAAAGTCACTTCGAGATTGGAATCACAAAATTGACCAACCGATAACAACTTGTGCCCAAGTCTTTCCATGTAGTATACCTTGGATATTGCACAGTCACCAAAGACATAATCTCCATAACCCATAATTGCCCCAAAATGGTAGTTCCCGAATCTAACTGTCCCGATAAACTTATTCACGAAATTCTCGAGCCCTGAGTGATCCCCGATCATATGTTATGAGCAGCCTGAGTCCAAATGTCAAGGGACGATCTGTAAGACCTGCATTTGAAAACAGACGAAAGAAGAGAATTTGGAGTGCCGGAACCCCAATTTAAGTTGGGTTCCAGTTGGTTAGTACAAACAAATTCTGTAGCAACTGAGCCCTCAGGTGCATTCGTTTCAATGGTGGAAATTTCACTAGTAGATGCAATGGGCCTAGTTACAGGACATTGAGTCTCTAAAGGGAAAGTTCTACCAGTTGGCTTCCATTCCTTAGTAGGCACTACTTTAGAGTAAGTTATCCTAGTTAAAGGGCACTGTTCTCCTAAAGTAAATTTCCTTCCAGTGGGCTTCCATTGATAACCAGCATTGGCAAACAGTTTTCCTGTTGCTTTCCAAATTTGCTTAGTTCGTTTAGCTCTCCAAACTCTCTTAATTGGGGTTTTGTTGGATGACTTCAAAAATTTCTCAACACATTTATCATGATTAGCCGAAATTAAGAATTCATTACATGTTTTGCAAAGTGAATTAGGGTTTGAATTATGATTCTTTTTGCACAAATTCGACTTATTGTTCCACATGTGGTCTTCTACTTTCTTCTTAGGAACACTTTTAGCTGGTGAAGTCTTATCATTCATTATATTTCTCATAGGTTTTGACTCTCTAGCTTTAGTGTTACCTATAGAAGGACTGATGGGAATCTTAGTCTTTTTCACTTCCAGTTGCTGAACATGTTTTGATGTGTTGGGATCTGAAGTTTCCAAGGGTGCCTCAAAGGTTACATGCTTGTTCTTAGTCATTGAGGATGATGCAATAAACCTATCTCGCTTGTTGTCAATCTTAGGACATGTGCCAGTGGCGTATTCTAAGAGTTCATGAGATCGTTTAGTGAGAAAGCAGGCACCTAGAATAGCACTATCCTGTGGTTTCACTGTCCTATCCTCTTCTATAGTCTCGCGAAGCATGTCTAGACTATCCTTAAGGTACGATAGATACACATAGTGAGTAGACCTATGGTTCCTAAGAGGAATCGGGATATTCACATCATCAACATCATATATCTTACAACCAGAAACCTTTAGAACAACATTATCACTAGTGATGATTGGCATTTTCCCTTTCACCTGAGTCTTTAGATTCTCATTCTCTTTAAGCAAAGAAGTTATCTTTTCATTGTTTTTATCACGTGTGATCTTAATTGAATCATATAACTCTTTGTAATGTTGTTTGACTTTTGAATTTTCAGCTCGAAAACAATCATTTTCATATTGCAGTTTGTTGATGATGTCTTGAAAGTGAAAATTCTGAGAATCTAGAGACTGTGGTTTATGGGTGTCATTCACATCACTCTTATTAGACTTTAATTGGGCAATTTGAACCCTCAGTTTCCGAATCGTGTTGGTGTGAGCTTGAATTTTTTCATCATGTTTAGCTAATTCAAAATATGCATGAAATTCAAGAGCATCTGAAGATGTCTTGGCATTTGTGAATTTAATTCTTTCTTCTAAATGTTGATACTTTAATTGCAAATTAAGATTATCAACCTCTAGTTTTGAAAAATGCATGACCATGTTATCATGGTCATCATTTTGAATTTTCTCTTGCAATTTTAAATTCTCCCCCTCAAGCTCAACAACACGGTTCTGAAAAACGTTCAATGCAACAGACATCTCATGAAATTGGCAGGCAGAAAATGCAGAATCAGTAACAGTATAAAAAACATCTTGTGCGATACATTTAGCAATCAAATTCTCATTCATGATGAGAACATTTTTTCTCTCAATTTCACTGCATTTAAGATCAATCGCCAATTGTTTTCCCTCATTTTCCACATTTTTAAACACATCTTTTATTTCTTTTACTTCAGATTCAAGGGACATTTGCATGCCCTCAAAGTGTTCTTTGATAAGTTTAAAAAATGGAATGACTTCAGTTAAGTAACACTCTTTTGTTAATTCAAAACCCCTTTCACCCTCAGTAATTCCCGTTGGTGTAATTCTCTTTTTACATGTTTTATCAAAATCATTGAACATTTGACAAAGAACGTAGATGCTAATAAGAGTTTTACATTATGTGGGAAGACCTAACTGAACTAGGTGCATCGGTGTATTGGGAGGATACACCGTTGGGGTAGCAAACCTTTGAGGAGTCATGGCCTTAAGTTTTTCAGCTTTCATTTTCTCAACGTCTAAAGGCCAAAATATCTGTTCTGGTGTTAACTTAGTTTGGGGTACAAAAACGGTCAATCGATTCTGTTCATAATAATTATGAGGTTTGATGTTGACACGTTTTTAATGCACTTGGGATCCTTCATTTTATTCTCTTATCTTTCTCTATTGACTAATTATGTCTCATCAATCTCCTCAGTATTAGGCACATCAGGGGGGGCATGATTAGGCATAAGCATCACATTAGCATCATATAAGGCAGGTTGAGTGGCACTAATGCTCCTAAGAAAATTAGTTTAGGGCCCTCCTAAATCCTTATTGCTATGTTCATCTCGCAACTTAATGTGCTTATGCATCATTTGAGCAGTTTGAATGGTTTGACTTTGCATGTACAACTTATTTTCAAGCTTGTTCTTTAACGCTTTAAGATTGGAAAAATCATTTAAGAGCTTAGTTTCTTTACTTTGAAAATCAAGTTTTAGTGCGGTTACACTTTCCTGAATCTCCTGTTTTTGTTTAACAGTTTGATCAATTTGATTTTGTAAAGATTTTATCTCCATTCTTAGAGCTTCTTCCTTTAAGTTTCTTTCGGTTATGTATGTACACATTTGCCAATCCATTTTCTGCTCACGTTCGGTTAATTCAAATCTTGCACGTTGTTGATAAATATTCACCTGATCTTTAAGAATATTAATTCTAGTAGTCAAGGTATCATCAGGCACAATAGCAGTGTATTCATCCAATTCACACACATTATTATCAACAGAGGATTCATCACTTGGTACAACAGACTCGACGTTGTGTTTTACATATTGTTCATATGGGATAACATTGCTATTTCCCATATAAACAGTATTTGATTCCACAACGTTTGTTTGTTTCACTTTGTCACTAATCCTTTGTTCATGCATCGCATTACATCATCACCAAGGGAAGATGCTCGACAAGGTACATCAGATTCTTTGTTGTGATCCACATGTTGTTGTATTGGGGTAACATTACTGCTTACCAATTCAGCATCATCTGGCGTGACAACATTAGTTTGATGTATTTCATCGAGAATCTTCGGTTTATCACACATTTCGTATGTTTCATACAACTTTAGTACCTCAGATATGATGGATGAGTTGGTGGAACCAGATTGTTGCGGTGATGTGACTGCAGACGATAGATTGGCCATGAAGATGGTTTGTGCAGTGGGTTCATCATCAACGTCAGAATCGAAAGCATCACAGTCTTCGGCCTGGAAGATGTTTGGATCGTTGAGAGCTAAGTCCTGAACTAGTTGATCATCCACATCAGCATCAAATGTGTTCCCTTCATCTCCTGCAAGAAACAGCAGCTGCTCCTCATCCAATGGTACTCCATTCTCTTGTGCTTGCATTAGTAACATCTTATCCTTGAAGTAGTCAGAGTTCTGAGGACGTTTTGGTTGAGTGCAGTTCCTTGCAATGTGACCTAACCCACCACAGTTATAACATTTGGGTTGCCTTCCTTGTCCCTGATTAGCATTCCCCATTCTATTCTGAGCAAAACCCCGGACTCCATTCCTTTGGTTGACATTTTGCCTTCCTTGAATGACAACGCGTCCAACTTCCACCACAGCCATGTTACGAGGATTAGATGAGGTTCTAAGTTGGTTGTTGGTTTGAGGTAGTGTTGCTTTGAATTGTTGAACAAGCAATGACACTTGGTTGGTGAGATTGTCAATCATCATATCAGTGTGAGAATGCCCTGAATCAGGTTGAGTTGATTTGATGCTTATTGCTGATTGAGCAGATGACTGACCAATAGGTGAATGATTCTGAGTTGCTTGTGTAGATGGGTGACTGATCTGATCAAGGGGGTTATGGTTGAGTGCATGCACACTTGAGATGAGTGCAAGAGGGTCATTTGTTGTAGGATTGAGCTTCTCTCTCAACTGACGGTCATACATTGCATGCTTCTCATGTTGTTGCAAGTAAGCATAGAGCTGTTCATAGTTGGTGTTTCTGAGTCCTTTGTTGAGCTTCACAGCTGTGACGAATCGATCCCATTCTGGTGACATGTTGTTAACAAACTTTGAGTTGAGTTGGATATTAGGCATTGTCATTCTAATCATTTTCATGTCATTAACAAGCTTATGGAATCGGACATAGTAGTCTGTAATGTTTTCACCGGGGTTCATCTTGAAGTGCTCAAACTCATCATACAACTGAGACTCACGATCTTCTTTGGTAAGTTCCGAACCAGCTAGCAGCATTTTGACATTATCCCAAACAGCTTTGGCTTCTGTGTTGAAGTTAATGAGCTTGTACACATCCTTGGGTAACCCTTGTATCACAATGTTGGAGGCTCGAATATCTGCATCATAGCGCTTCTTTTCAGCTTCATTGAGATCATGGTAAGTATGTGGCCTGTCAATTCCATGAGTGATGGCCCCATCTTCTCCTGTGGAAATAACATCCCGTGTGGTACCCATTTGAAATGGTCCTTCATCGATGGATCTCAAAATGTTTTCACCATTTTCTTTGCCCCGACAGTAGAGTCGAATTATTTGAGCCCATGATTCATAATCCGTCCTATCTAGCATAGGAGGTCGGGTATCGGACCCTGCAGCTTGAATGTCATCAGTTGAAGCCATAGTTGCCATGTTACAATCTAAAACGGGATTTTACAACCTTCGTGACTTAAACCGAGAAATCGATTCTTTCTCAGGATTTTACTAAAGTCAACTGAAGAAACCGTAAGATGAAATGTGTGTATTAAACTTAGAATGAGAACTTAGATGAGTCACAATTTGTACTAAGTGTCAAGTCACGACAAGTCAAGTAACAATATATCTAATCGTGATTAGTCAAGTTGTAAGAGTTAACTCGCAACGTCCAATCACAATCAGATTAATCAAAACGACTTAAGTTGTAACAATTCACCAAGCACAAGTCGTTAACAAATCAAAAAGATTCTCACAGCTTAGTTAAACGCTACACACCGCCACACTACACAAGCAAACCGCTGGAAATATAGCAATCCGCTGAGAGTAATAACCGCTGAAAAGAGCAAACCGTTGAAGAAAGTAACCGCTGACTTGATGAGGTAAACGCTGGGGTGAGTTAACCGCTGAATAAGTAACCACTGGACAGGTAACCGCTAGAAAGGTAAACGCTACGTTGGTAACCGCTAAGACCAGTAAACGCTAGATACTTAACCGCTGAATACACAAATAGCCAAACACGTACAAAACGCTAGACACTAACCGCCAGAACAGTCACTATCTAGCGGTTTGTCCTTTAGTCCAAAAATAGCAAATACCACTAACCGCTAACCCAAACCGCTACTTCAGGGGAACTAACCGCTGCCAAGAAACTTCTCCGAGGAGCTAACCGCTACCAAGAAAATCAACTTAGGATCACTCAAACTTCACACTAACGAATGATAAAGCTTTACCAACTGAAAAACTAAAAAGATATAACTCCTCTAGTCACAAAAGTACATCCATAACACATTATATAACACTAACGAGATTACACCAAGATGTTTCTCAAAAGAGACTAAACTAACTAACCAAACACTACAAAAACTATACCAAATCCGAAACTCTAAGTCCCTAAGATGAAACCTAGGCTCTTGATACTAATTTTAAGATATCAATCAAGTCACAAACATCATAACACTCATGGTTTGGATCTTTAGTTTAGTTAGAGAGAGAAAGAGATGGGAGCCTTTACTAGAGAGAGAAAGTGAAAGAACTTGGAATCTATTAGCTTGAAAAGGTCCAACCCTCACCCTTGCAAGGTGAGGGGTATTTATAGTTACAATGAATAAAATGCTTCTACTAGGCTGTGGATCGAACTGACAGTGGGTAAAGACCTGACCCGACCCGACTCCACAAGTATTAACTAATACTAAACTACGTTCTTACTAATATGATAAATACTACGAGCTACATGATGCTAAACAATACTTGGGGTGACCGAATCTTCTATAAGAAAAACGTATTCCTAACAACAAATAACGTTTTAAGCTTATTAAAATCGAGATTGTGATTCAGAGATGATGTATTACATAGAACAATGTCTGAAGAATTGTTATAGAAATCACAACTTTCATTGTAGATTTACGTGTTTTCAGAATTAGGTATTTTATAAGAAAAGAGGTTTGTATCAATTTTTAATATATCAAATTTTTCCTTTTTAGCAAACTGTTTCTTAAAAATTTTCTTTTCAAGCATGAACATGCAACAATCAGTTTTAGGTAAGGATAATTCACTTTTATCATTAAATATTTGGGAGGAGTTTTGTAAAGAGCATTCCTCATAGCTAAGTGAATCATCATAAAGGATAGCTGGAAATTTAATTTCAAAGAATCAAAGACACTCAATGTTACCTGCACTGAGTTCTCTCCTACTCTTACCGTTTACAGCAAGTTTCCAGTTATCAAATATTTGGTCATCCCAACAAGCTCTTCCAGTTAGATTCAGAATGTAATCTTCCATAGTGATGCTTGAATCATCCATTATTCTGAAAAAGTACTAACTTGTGCAAAAGAGTAGTGAAACGATCAAAGTGTAATGCAAATGCAGAAAATAAAAGAAAAACTAATGACTACAAAAATAAAAAATAAAAATAAACAAACAAAAACAGTAAATATGCAATTTATACAATGAATGCAATCTAACTAATATACAACAAAGTTAGTGGTTAGAATCTATAATATACAAAAACCTAAAAAGTTAGAAAACCTAATTAAAATACTAACTAGATAAACAGATATTAACAATTCACTCCCCGGCAGCGGCGCCAAAAACTTGATGCGTGTGATGTGCAGTTGTAGTATAGGGGTTGTTTTGCCTATTGAAGTTTTAAATTTATATTTAGCCGACTTATCCTAACACACACACACACACACACTTAACGAGCAGTGTACCCGATCAATATATATATAGTGGTAAGTAGAGTGTCGATCACTAAGAGTGGAACGTAATATCTAGTTAACCTAATCAGTATTTTAATGTCCTAAGTTAGTTTCACAACCTAATCTAATGCAAAGGGGGTTTAGCCTGAGAGACTAGCACAGTTGTAGATTTAACAGAAAAGTAAAACTAATGAGAACGAACCAGAGAATAGCAAACACGTACATAGATAGATAATAGAGACAGCAAGAAGACCTATCCTATGATTAAGTAGCTTGTCACTTGTTTTATTGCTAGTTTTATATGATAAGTATCGTAATCTTAACTGTCTTGTTGGATCATAAATATAGGCGAGTAAACTCTTGATGATCACTTATGCCTATCCCACTTTTCTAGAAACTAGATAAGTAGGCGAGGAGGGGGTATGTGTTATACCCCGCGCCCGCTTTGACCAAAAATTAAAACTTTAACGCGGAAACAACTTCACTTTAACGGAGCCTTCGGTACTCTTTTAACCATTAACAAAAATCTCTAACATTTCAGACCTTGAATCCATTTTTTAAATGAAATTAGACTCAATTACCTTTAAAACGATAGGTGGTACGAACACCAACGACTTACGGTTTGCTTTGTACGACATTTAGAAAATTACCAAATCTGAACAGATGCGTCATATCTCAAAAGAGATGCGCCATATCACATGATATGCCGTATCTCAAAAAGAGATGCGCCGTATCAACTCCAAAACTGATATGCCATATCCCCAAAGTGAGATACGCCATATCTACCCTCAGTTATAGAAACAGCTGCAGAAAATCTGCATAAACTCAACACTTACCCGGACAAACCATTTTGACCTCAATACAACACTATAACTTATGCCAAACCAATCATTTAGCATTCAAAACTATAACAAACCATAATACACGGCAAATGACCCGTTTGACCACAAAGTGGGTAAAAACATGCGTTAGTCCATACACCCCTTTAACTTCATACAAACTCATAAACCGTTTCTATAACACACCTTTAGACACTCAAATCACTATAACAACCATAATATACATTTTGACACAAAATGACACATTTATAACACAATAAGGACTTACGGGGGTACAACATCGACATTGAGCTTGGTATTCTATACTAAGCTCTTAATTACCATACAAAGCCTTTTAATCCGCAATTCCTATCCTTAAGCCTTAATCCAAGCTTTACCTTCTTCGCGAGAACCTACAAAATATTAACATCTATAATGGAAAGCGATAACGCTTAGTAAGTAACACGATTAGTACATGATAATACATAATCCATACATATGAGACATGAACATAACCATACTCCATAACACATAACTATAACATACATATGCACATAGAACATGAACACATACCTTGGTCCTTTAACAATACAAACTAGCACTAAATCCTTCCATTCTCAAGTCTCCTACCTCAAACGCTTCTAAGTAACTATAACCACTCCTAGCAATTATTCATAATCACATATTATACAAATTCACATATTAAACATGTAGTAACCGTAGTTACTTTAGGGATAAACCATAGGTCGTGTTTTACAGTATTTTCAAGGGTTTTCCACCCTTGACTCACTCATGCTTAATTAAAGATAAGTCTCCTTTCAAATCAATCAATATGTCTATGTGTTGCTTGATTATATCTTATGCTTGTCTTTACTTTAACATGTTAGGCTAGGTTTCTCTTGTGTTTGCTTGGATCTAATGAAACCTAGCTATTGATTACTTGTTGTTGGTTTGTTATTGATTGTTGTGGGTGGGTGATGTCTATGTTAGGCTTAAAAAAACTGGCTAACCTCCTATATGGTAACTTGCTTGAACATCTTAAGAAACATGAATCGGATGTGAACTACAATTATATGGTTGTATTTAATGCATAAGTGAATTCTAGTGATCTCATGTTAGGAGCTAGTTGTCGGCTCGACATAGAGTGAAGTAGGAGCTTATAGAGTTAGGGAAGATCGTACACGGCCCTACGAATGGTTTAAAGGAATACAACCCGTCATCCACACAATTGTAACAAACCAAATAACCGGTAAAAGATAGCTAGGGAGTAGTGAAATCTAAGTAAAAACACTTTTTTCTATATAAGTTTCACAACCCTTTTATTTTCTTGTTATTTTATTTTATTTGCATTAGTAGATATTTGGGTTAGTTGACTAGCAACTAATTCCACCCACTCCTCCAATACCCGAGATTTTTACTTGCTTTCCATAAAATATAAAAAATACAAAAAGAATCATCCCTCACCCTTAGACCTAGTTAGAGTAGTTTTCAATCCTAACGACACTATTCCCCGAGAGAACGATCAATCCCCTGGCACTTGCCACTTCACTATACTACATCGGTCAGGTACACTGCCTCGTGGGGATTGCAAGCTTCTCAAGATCTCTTAAGAGGTAAAACCTGCTGCGTAGGTCGCAATACCACGCATCACATAGCTCCAAGTTAAAATCTTCTATGACCATATCAATATCCCCACGAGGCAAACCATTGACCAAGCGGCCGGTGGCAAGCTACGGGATCTAAGTGCGGAACAATCATGGGAACTCATAGAAGATCTTGCTCTCTATGACAACGAAAGTTGGAATGATCCCCGTGATTTGAACAAAACGGTCAAGGCAATATCTTTGCCTTCAAATAATTCAAGCACTTCCGACCGTAGGATTATGGAACTTGAGGACCAAGTCAAGTATCTCATGCAATCCTACGAAGTTCCTAAACCTTCAAGCCAAGTGAACAAAATCACTTCTTCATGTGAGTATTGTAGTGGTCCCCACGACACTCGTGATTGCATGGAACTCCCCGAACAAGTTTTTGCGGACTACGCATCCTCGCGTACCGACGGAGCGGTAGAAAAGTGGTACACTTTCAAACCTGAGCCAAACCCTTACGGTGATTCATACAACCCCTCTTGGAGAAATCACCCAAATCTTAGGTGGAAGCAAAACCAAAACATGCCCCAAAACAATTCTTCCAACCCACCTAACTGGTTCCAATCAAACGGTTCACCTGCAAACCGTACTTTCAATAACAATCCTTCCAATAATTATGGTAGTACCAATAATCTTGAAGGATTGA
The DNA here is from genome assembly GCA_014162995.1 of Artemisia annua. NCBI lineage: Eukaryota > Viridiplantae > Streptophyta > Magnoliopsida > Asterales > Asteraceae > Artemisia > Artemisia annua. The sequence continues at coordinate 147,057 of LBNU01014760.1, forward strand.
TGTCTAAATTTATGGCATCTCAAGAAGCTCGTATAACTAAGTTCGAATCCGAATTTAGTCAACAACAAACGGAGATGACCAACAAAATAGACAACTTATTGAAAGCCCTCAACAACCAAGGGTTGCCACCGCCAAATAAGGACGCTAGGAACACAAGTGGCGGACCCCAAACCAAGGACCCCTCATCATCCAAACATGTCCACTTTGTTAACGTTGTCACTATTAAGCCAATCGATAAAAATGAAGTAGATAGTGAACATAAGGATGAAGTTAAGGAAGTTGAGGAGAATAAGAATAAAGAAGTAGAAGAAATAGATGATGGAGAGGACTACTTCAATAGGGTACCCACTAAGGAAGAACGTGCATACCATAAGGATTTATTCGATGACCCCGAGACACCATGCTTCCTAGGTAATCCAATTATTAAAACGGGTGACCCATCCAACATCAAAATACCATGCAACATTGGGCATGTGCATGTGTGGAAAGCTTACATAGATCTTAAATCTCCCATAAACATCATGACTAGGATCCATTACAATTGGATAATGAAAAAGCAACTTGGACCTAGGATATTTCCCAACACGGGTTGGATGAGTAACTTTGTGGGGAGAGTAAGAGGATTGCGTGTGTATATAGGAAACTTCACCTATGTCACCGACTTTGTGATCGTTGAAGATATTCGTCCGGTAATAGATGCATGCTTAACTCAAGTAGGTTTTGGTAAGCCGTTTGTTCAAGCCTCTAGAATGAACTACGACCCATCTCTAGGGATAGTTAGATTCAAGGACGAGACCGATGAGATAGCCTACCAAATGCCATATAGGATAGAGCAATTCCGGCTTTTATCAAACATCGAGAAGGAGCGTAAGCAAGCAGTCTACTATAGGAATGGTGAGGATAGACGTAGGGGAGTAGACTATGTTATGGGTAGAATATTTGGTTTTTACAAAGAATGCTTGCAACTAGGTCCGGAATATAAAACTAAGCCCGAGGATGACCTAGAAACCATAACCAACGATGGAGTCACGTAATAGAGGGTGACTTTGAGTCTAGCTACAAGACTCGTTAATAAAGAAAAGCGCTTCTTGGGAGGCAACCCAAGTTTATTTACTTGTTTGGTTTATTTGTTTGATTTTATTTGTTTCCGTATGTATGTTTTATTTTTAGTGCTAACAATTCATGTTTCAAATTACATTGTGAAAATGCTTTATTTTGTTTTTAACTTCGTCTTAACTACATATAAAGGTATTTTGCAAAAGATAAGTGTAAGGGAAATCTAAATTTGTTTAAAAGAACGAATTGAACATGAATCGTAGCAATATAAGATGAACATACATATTAGTATTTGTTTGAGTCAAATGCTTGTATCGAGTCATAATGAAATTTCGCAGGATTCCAGGAATTAAGGTATTTGTTTTTCCAGAAATTTTCCGGAAACTAAACATAAAAGTTCTGTCAGATCAGTTCTGACGGCGTCAGGCTTTACAACCTGGCGGCGTCAGGTACTATTTCCATAAAAGTTTTTAAAATTTAGTTTTTCTGCCGGGATTATGAAATTTACTACATCTCTAATTCCAGGAATCTGCAAACTTTCATTCCACAAGCATTATATCCTTGTATAGATTTTACCGCCGATTTTACGCAAGGTTTGCCTAGATTGTTTTCTCAGGATTAACAGGTTATATTGGACAAGAAGATGAACACGGAATTAAGTTCATGACATCAAGTTTTTGGCGTTGCTTTAATCTTGAAGATATCACATCATCTTGGAAGAAGATCTAACCATGTTACCACACGATCCACATCAAACGAATCAGGGGAGTATTTGTTTCATTCTTTTATTTTCTTTACTTTTACATCTTTTATGTGAACATTGGGGACAATGTTCGGTTTAAGTGTAAGGGGGGGGGTAAATGAAGACACCTTAGAAAATGCTTTTATGCTTGATTTTTGTGTGTTTAATAGTAAATGTATACTAAAACTGAGAGAAATATTTGTTAGGGCAATTTTAGCGCCAAATTTAAAATTTTTTACAACATATAGGAGTGAAACTTTGGTCTTAATAAGCGTCTCATGGATAGGAAATTGTATGACTAGCACAAAAACCGTACCACTCAAAAATTTTCCCCAAATATGTGAGGTTCGCCCCAGAATTGTTAGGAAAAGCATTCATTGTTGGTGCTTGTGTATGTACCGGTAGTATTTAGATTCTAGAACTTGCGTTAGTGACCATCCCAAGTCCACAAGTGAGACTACATTCGTGTAGTTAGGATTGACTACATGATAAGAGGCATTAGGATAACCCCTTGTTTTACACCTGTATTATAATTACATTGGCTACGTTGGTCAAGTAATTCTCCCACACCTTAGCGATGTACTCATTTTTAGTACACGATACCCCTAGTACACCCCTCAGAGCCTATCTTTTCGTTTGTTTACAATCCACCCCCAAATGTACACCTAAATCGCCTTAGCCTACCTTGTATGCACTCATCTTTAGTGCATTATTGTGACAACATTTGTTTTAACCCTTAGTTAATTGTCTAATTGATTACATGGTTGCTAAATCGAGTCATATCTTGTACATATTGTTTTGGGACGATTGGGATTCATGGGTAAAGTACTAGTGTAATGAAGAATGGGGAAGACATTACTTATTACCCCCATATGTGCGTTAATATTTTAAAGTACTCCAAGTTTTTCGATTATCTTAATTCGAGTCATTAGAATAGTTAATTGTAAAGTATGTAAGAGTTCAAGTGTAAGGGGAGAACCGAGGCCCCTATGATGTATTATTTTAGATGGTAGGGCAAGAGTGTATGCAAAAAAAAATAATAATAAAAAAAAATGGGAAAAGAAAAGTAGAAAAAACATACGGACTACCATCCCATTTCATTTTTATCTTCATTTATGTTTTTGTTATTAGCTTAAGTCGAGTAGATTCTTGGCTTAGCAACGCCACTTTGTGCATAACCACTTAAGGGTGGCCTGGTGGTAAAAGGGCTTGTGATTATCACTCTAAAATATGTGAGGTCTCAAGTTCAATTCCTGCTAGGTACAAACAACCTTAAGTGGCCACGCCAACCTCTTGAAAAGGGAGGGCTTCACCTGGTTTGAGTCTGTGTGGCGGTGGGTTCAAACCCCGTGGATTAGTCGGCCAAAAAAGTCGGAAACCATGGTTATTAAAAAAAATAAAAAAAATGAAAAAAGAAAAGTAGAAAAAACATACGGACTACCATCCCGTTTCATTTTATGTTTATTTATGTTTTTATTTTCTTTTTAGCTTAAGTTGAGTCGAGTCTTGGCTTAGCAACGCCACATTGTGCATGTATTTGATCAAGATAATTAACTTGCCACCAGTAAAAATATCCTTTATTCCAACAAACCGTGTTTATCATATCCCTACACCTAACGTTACAACCCTTGAAAAGCCCTCTTTGATAGTTTATCTTAGGTGCTTACGCTTAGTGGAGGAGGTTTTCGATCCTTTTCCAAGCCTATGGTAATCTATTTGCTATGACAGGTAGTGAGTGATATTTTTCCATTTCCATTTAGTTATATAGGTTTATAACACCCGAGAGATGAGAGTATCCAAACACTATTTGTGAGGTGCTAGTGTATGATTTCCGTGCTTGTTATGACTAGGGTGGAATGACTATTTGTTGTAATTACTTTTATATTAGTGTTAAATGACCCCTAGTTCATATTTTGATCAGAATAAAAGCGCATTTGCTTGAGGACAAGCAAATCTCAAGTGTAAGGGTATTTGATGAGGCGAAAAGTGTTACGCTTTTAGGGGGTCATTTAACCCCTAAATCGTTATTTTATGATCAAATATTGCCTTAAATCGTTCCTTTTGTCATTTTGGGTACTTTCAGGAGGAATTCTCAAAAACATTGCATTTTGGACGTTTTTGGAGCATAAAAGTGAAGAAAACGACAAAGTCTCAAATCAAGCTGGAATTCCTACCTCACGACGTCAGGCTTTGGATGCTGACGTCGTCACCTTAAGATGAAGAGGTGGATTCGGACTCTACTAGACGACCAAGGAAAGAATTATCACATTTACACCTGACAGCGTCAGGTGTTACAAATCCTAGGCCGTCAGGTATTAAGCTAAAGAGAGACGGCCCAGAAGGTTTATAGAGTGACAGTGTCAGAAGTAGATCTAGGTGATCCTAAAACCCTAGACACGGCGAGTTGACGGCATCAAGACCTATAACCTGACGCCGTCAAAGTGTAAAATCTATATATACTTTTCTAATTTTCATTCATTAAGTGTGTAACTTTTGGGAGAACTTTAGGGATAAACCATAGGTCGTGTTTTACAGTATTTTCAAGGGTTTTCCACCCTTGATTCACTCATGCTTAATTAAAGATAAGTCTTCTTTCAAATCAATCAATATGTCTATGTGTTGCTTGATTATATCTTATGCTTGTCTTTACTTTAACATGTTAGGCTAGGTTTCTCTTGTGTTTGCTTGGATCTAATGAAACCTAGCTATTGATTACTTGTTGTTGGTTTGTTATTGATTGTTGTGGGTAGGTGATGTCGATGTTAGGCTTAAGAAAACTGGCTAACCTCCTATATGGTAAGTTGCTTGAACATCTTAAGAAACATGAATCGGATGTGTACTACAATTATATGGTTGTATTTAATGCATAAGTGAATTCTAGTGATCTCATGTTAGGAGCTAGTTGTCGGCTCGACATAGAGTGAAGTAGGAGCTTATAGAGTTAGGGAAGATCGTACACGGCCCTACGAATGGTTTAAAGGAATACAACCCGTCATCCACACAATTGTAACAAACCAATTAACCGGTAAAAGATAGCTAGGGAGTAGTGAAATCTAAGTAAACACACTTTTCTCTATATAAGTTTCACAACCCTTTTATTTTCTTGTTATTTTATTTTATTTGCATTAGTAGATATTTGGGTTAGTTGACTAGCAACTAATTCCGCCCACTCCTCCAATACCCGAGATTTTTACTTGCTTTCCATAAAATATAAAAAATACAAAAAGAATCATCCCTCACCCTTAGACCTAGTTAGAGTAGTTTTCAATCCTAACGACACTATTCCCCGAGAGAACGATCAATCCCCCGGTACTTGCCACTTCACTATACTACATCGGTCAGGTACACTGCCTCGTGGGGATTGCAAGCTTCTCAAGATCCCTTGAGAAGTAAAACCTACTGTGTAGGTCGCAATACCACGCATCACATAGCTCCAAGTTAAGCTTATCAAAACACCAACATCCATAATCATCATTATCTTCCTTGTAAGCATCCTAATCCATAATGATCATAAACATAAACATATAATCAAACTACTATAACAATTATAATATAATCATGGTTTATGTAACAATAACTCGTCTCTTTAACATTTCAATTCGTCATAGAATCATATGTTGATCATATGACAACCTACCCATGGAATTATTAACTTAAAAACCATATAAAACCCCTTTTATAATTACTATAACCTTTAATTAGCTTAAAAACACCTTTTACCCTTTATCCCCAAATTAGGGTTCATAAACCCTAATTTCTAAATCTGTTAATTAACGGTCAATTGAGGTTACTTACCTGTAACAAATCATTGCTAGAACTTATCTCTTGGATTCATCCCTTTAGAGTATTACAAGATCATCACCTTAGTTCTAACTTTCTCCTCCCTTCTCCCACTTGGTTCGTACCATCAAAACACACAGGATATGTGTGGAATTATCCAGAAACTGATATATATCTAAGATGGGCGGTGACTCATCAAAAAGGGTATTTTAGTCATTTCTGTCCATTTTAGGTCGATACGCCGTATCTATATTTTAGATGCTCCGTATCGACTAATGCTCCGTATCTACATTTCGGATGCTTCGTAACTTAGATGCTCCATATCTATATTTTAGATGCTCCGCATCTAAGCCTCATCAGACATGCACTTAAAAGACTCAACCACATATTCTTAGTCAAACATACTTAGGCTCTGGTCAACTTCATCTAGGGTGGGGCCTATTTGTATTCAGGAAACGGGTGTTACAATTTTACCCCCCTTATTTAGATTTCGTCCCCGAAATCTATCGTCCATTACTATCCAAAACTAGATCACAACATACACCCGTTCTCATACTTTGAATCCTTAGTCATTACAATGCAACGATCTAGATGATCTTGCAATTTTAAACTTACTATATCATAATCATTACTTATAATCCACTATAAACAACACTTAGCATCACAAGCTTATCTAAAATTTCCCACAATGACGACTTGTCATCCGGAAACATTTACTATTTGACTTCATATAGGCATATCTTGACCAATACTATTACAACTCATATGAAATTGTTATCATAGCATAGCGACCACTATGGTCATTACTTACTTTACATCATGCCGTAAGGCATACTATAACGTCAATTTAAACTTTTAAATTCTTCAACTTATATTCTTGACACCTAAATCATAGGTTTCTTATCAAGTCTTAACTAAAAGTCACTTACTAATTCTTATCCCACCTTCCTTAGTCCCTATAACATCTACTGAGTTTAAGTTTCCATTTCTACTCCCTTAACCCTACTCATGCCATGTTGGGAACACGTAAGCCCACTCATTTATACTTCTTCCTTTACATAGAGAGGCGTCCCAATCAATGTAAACAAAAAAATATAAACTCATGGTTCGGTGATTTACAACTTCTTTATTTAAATGAAAAGGCGTCCCGATTCATCTAAATAAAGAGATCATAAACCATCCTACTTACCCACTTCCGACGTAGCACTACAACTTCTATTACTCACTTTAACTTTTACCTTTTGTACTTCTCATTCATTAGTTCCCAAGTCATATGCCTTACTTTTACTCTTTTCTTACATGCAATTTATCTTTCTAGCCTTGGATCCATCTCACTATAATATTCTGGAGGGGAATTATATATGCTAAAGAAGTAGGCAACCCCTGCCGATGAAGACAATTTAATTTATCCCGAAGGATTTCTATAATTTTCTTTTGTTTACTCGGGCTATAACACATCCCGTAGGATCACTATAACATATCCCGTAGGATTTACTGTAACGTATCCCTCCGAAGGATTTCTGTAACATCCACTGTAACGCTTCCCCGAGTAATCTGCCACAACAAACTGGATCCAAGCTATTAACATTTTAATATACATGTTATCATGCTCATTCTTATTTATAGGGCATATAATGTCTGCCCATTAGTAATTACACATTTTCTATGTGTTTCACATCTAACTATAACTTTCACCCGTCAACCCTATCCTATTTAGCCTATTTGGCTATTTATACACATAAGCCCATACTTGCTTTTATTCTGTAACGTTATCTTTTATTTCATCTTTTACATATCAAGCATGTAGTTTCCATTCTATAACTTCCTCTAAGGCACCATGCCTCAACGAGTCATAAGTTTCATATTAATTGACATGTAACAAATGATGCGTCAAATTCAATCATGTCTTCACTACCTTATACTATAACACACACTTATTATCTCTACATTCAAATTCAACATAAACCACTTTACTTTTCTGTTAACCCGTCTTTAATACCCGCTTCCTATCGCTCAACAATTATTAAACATTTAATAGGACCATACATTGGTCATTAATGACACACAAGTCGTGCATATCCATTTATCAAGCTTACTATAGCCCATTATATAATTCATCACATCTAATACATCATACTATTGTTACTATAACATATATTCACATAATCAAATAACGATCATTAACACTATCCAAAGAGCACAATGATCAAATCACTAAATGCATCAAGTCCACCATGGACTTATGCCATATACTTACCAATACTGTAAAACATTTATATAACACTTATCATCCTTAGTCAACGTAAAGCATTATAAAATGCATCCTATAACTTAAACATTAACCCCTCCACATTACTTACACTTACGGGCAACACATCTATGAGTGGTCTAAGTTTAGGCAACCTAAAAGGAAACCTAATTCACTTAAACCGAAGCTCTAATACCAATTTGTTACACCCCGTGCCCGCTTTGACCAAAAATTAAAACTTTAACGCGGAAACAACTTCACTTTAACGGACCCTTCGGTATTCTTTTAACCATTAACAAAAATCTCTAACATTTTAGACCTTGAATCCATTTTTTAAATGTAATTAGACTCAATTACCTTTAAAACGATAGGTGGTACGAACACCAACGACTTACAGTTTGCTTTGTACAACATTTAGAAAATTAACAAATCTGAACAGATGCGCCATATCTCAAAAAAAGATGCGCCATATCACATGATACGCCGTATGTCAAAAAGAGATGCGCCATATCAACTCCAAAACTGATATGCCGTATCCCCAAAGTGAGATACGCCATATCTACCCTCAGTTATAGAAACAGCTGCAGAAAATCTGCATAAACTCAACACTTACCCACAAACCATTTTGACCTCAATACAACACTATAACTTATGCCAAACCAATCATTTAACATTCAAAACTATAACAAACTATAATACACGGCAAATGACCCGTTTGACCCCAAAGTGGGTAAAAACATGTGTTAGTCCAAACACCCCTTTAACTTCATACAAACTCATAAACCATTTCTATAACACACCCTTTAGACACTCAAATCACTATAACAACCATAATATACATTTTGACACAAAATGACACATTTATAACACAATAAGGACTTGCGGGGGTACAACATCGACATTGAGCTTGGTATTCTATACTAAGCTCTTAGTTACCATACAAAGCCTTTTAATCCGCAATTCCTATCCTTAAGCCTTAATCCAAGCTTTACCTTCTTCGCGAGAACCTACAAAATATTAACATCTATAATGGTAAGCGATAACGCTTAGTAAGTAACACGATTAGTACATGATAATACGTAATCCATACATATGAGACATGAACATAACCATACTCCATAACACATACTATAACATACATATGCACATAGAACATGAACACATACCTTGGTCCTTTAACAATACAAACTAGCACTAAATCCTTCCATTCTCAAGTCTCCTACCTTAAACGCTTCTAAGTAACTATAACCACTCCTAGCAATTATTCATAATCACATATTATACAAATTCGCATATTAAACATGTAGTAACCGTAGTTACTTACCATAGCTCCAAGTTAAGCTTATCAAAACACCAACATCCATAATGATCATTATCTTCCTTGTTAGCATCCTAATCCATAATGATCATAAACATAAACATATAATCAAACTACTATAACAATTATAATATAATCATGGTTTATGTAACAATAACTCGTCTCTTTAACATTTCAATTCGTCATAGAATCATATGTTGATCATATGACAACCTACCCATGGAATTATTAACTTAAAACCATATAAAACCCCTTTTATAATTACTATCACCTTTAATTAGCTTAAAAACACCTTTTACCCTTTATCCCCAAATTAGGGTTCATAAACCCTAATTTCTAAATCTGCTAATTAACAGTCAATTGAGGTTACTTACATGTAACAAATCATTGCTAGAACTTATCTCTTGGATTCATCCCTTTAGAGTATTACAAGATCATCACCTTAGTTATAACTTTCTCCTCCCTTCTCTCACTTGGTACGTACAGTCAAAACACACATGATATGTGTGGAATTATCCAGAAACTGATATATATCTAAGATGGGTGGTGACTCATCAAAAAAGGTATTTTAGTCATTTCTGTCCATTTTAGGTCGATACGCCGTATCTATATTTTAGATGCTCCGTATCGACTGATGCTCCGTATCTACATTTCGGATGCTCCATATCTATATTTTAGATGCTCCGCATCTAAGCCTCATCAGACATGCACTTAAAAGACTTAACCACATATTCTTAGTCAAACATACTTAGGCTCGGGTCAACTTCATCTAGGGTGGGGCCTATTTGTATTCGGGAAACGGGTGTTACAGTATGGCAGCCCAAGCAAAACTCAGCTAGACACAGAGGTTATCAATGCACATATACAAGTCTCCAAAAAAACATCATATAAACTTTAATTGATGGGAAAACAATTTTAAGGGGAGCAGTATGGTGGCCACAAGCCCATCAATCCTGATGAATTAAAGCTTACTAATACAATAAAACAAAACTACTTAATGAATTATACACATGCAGGACCTTCTTACAGCTCTAAGATCTTCGTTTAGGGTGTGTCTTGTGTTGCTTTTTCGTCTGAATTCGTCTCCTTAGGGTTATGTTGCACACAAAATTCGTAGGTAATGATGGTCTATTTATAGTTTCTGTCTGAGGGTTCGATGCGGCACATTGAGGTAACTTCGCGTGGGGTCCAAGATTATTATATTCTAGAATATTCGTACACCGTCTTCAGATGCGGCGTAACTTGAATCTTTATGTGGCGCATGTCCTTCAGTATCTTGGATTGTATCTGGTGAAGTCTTGATAGTGATACGCCGTATGTCAATATTGTGATGCGGCGTATCTGGAGAGTCAGGCAATGGTCTTCGAATTCATCTAAGTATGATAGTACGGCGCATTTGTCTAGAATGTTGCGGCGTATCTCCTTGATTTCAATAGACTTTTCCATCTTGATTAATTTGCTCCATAATTTGTCCAAAATCGCCAAGTTTCACCAATTGCTTGTTATTTCCTGAGAATCACTAAAGTAAATAATCAAGCACCGATTCTCATACATAATTAAGTAAAACAAGTCAATTAAATAGGATAAATGATGTTAATATAATACACTTATTTTAGTTCATCATTTCCTTTAAAAATTCCGATGATCCAAATGTTTTTAAAGAGTCGTGAACTTCTGCTTCTTCAGGTTCTTCTACAGTTTTTAAAGAAATATTTTAATTCTAGACACAAAATCTACAATAAATCTAATAGAAACATCTTATTGGCACAATCTCTCTTTTGTTTACTTAATCCTAATTTCTAATCCCTCTATTTTCACAACAATCTTCACGGTATCAAAGTATCACAAATTAATCATTCTCGACACAAAGCAACAACAAATCTAACAGAAACATCTTATTTGGCACAATATCTCTTGTATTTACTTATACCTAACTTCTAATCCCTCATATTTTCACAGCAATCTTCACAATATCACATAGTATCACGAATTAATTACTCTCGACACAAATCTACAACAAATCTAACATAAACATCTTATTGGCACAATATCTCTTGTGTTCACTTAAACCTAACTTCTAATCCTTCATACATTTCACATAAATCTTCACAGTATCACAGAATATCAAAAACTAAAGTATTATTGATGCTTATTTTCTAGACCACGTTTTAATCTTTATATTATCTCATTTACCTACGTGTGCACTAACAAGCAGTGTACCCGATCGTGAGTAGTATAGAAATTGGTAAAACCGAGGATCGTCTCAAGAGCTATAGGCAGAAACTAATTTAAGTTCTTAATTGTCACTAAAATGATTTTTGAATTGTTTAATTAATTTTATTAGTTAACAAACAGAAATGAAATGTGGAAATAATCAATGTGAGAAAAATGATCTAGTTCCTATGAAATGTCTATTCTCGCTTTACGTAGTGGTTCGAAGTCAATAGGCACAAATAATCATTGTTGTAAAATCCAAAATTCTGAATACTAATTTTGCGTATAATTTTAAATTTTCTAAGTTACGTATACGATTAATTAAAAACGTGAATATAATTTAACGAATTAACCATAAACCCATAAAAGCATAACGAAACATCATTTTAGAAATCTTTGAACATATTTGAACTCCAAAATAATTTGTGACACAAATAAAATATGAGGAAAACTATTTACGTTTCGTGGACATTTGTTTTGGGCCATTCTCTTTGTTACGCAACTAAAACCAACTCTAGCTCAACCCAACAGCCAAGAAACTTGGCCCATGATCTTCTAGGCCTTAGCCCATTCGAACCCACACCAAAATAAAATAGGGAGAACCGGTTTTTGTTTCCCACAAAACACAAACACACGTACATTTTTTTTCTTCCACAAGAAAACCCTAAACCTAGTTTTTATGAAAGATATAGCGGCCTTCAAAATTTTATGCATCCTCCTCATAGATTCGATCAGCAAGGGAGTCCAAGGAGCGACTTTTGGGTGATCTTTTCATTTTTGGAAGTTGTTTTATACGCGTGAACATTCAAGAGTTGTTGAAATCCGGTGTAGGTTCTTTGTTTGCTCGACTTTTATTGTCATTCAATCACTAGGTATTTTTGATCCTTCTCTTTTTGATTTTCATGTTCCTTTAACATCTAATTTTATTTTGTTAACAAACATGGATCGAATGGATCTATATATACATGTATACGCAAGTCTTTGTTCACATAAAATCATATAATCATGGATTTGTATGTTGTCATATGTTTCTGTTTGGCTATACGAATTGGTTGCTATATGAGCCCTAAAACATGGTCATAAAATCAGTAATGAAACATTTATTAAAGATTAGAAAACCCTAGGAAATTAATGAGGGTGATTGGGGCTTAAAAAGTTAGGGTTATGTTGTTTTCTGTCTCACTGCATGCTGTCCAGAATTTGGGTCGGATTGAACGGGATGAATCTTGATGATACCAATGTGTTTTTAAACGATTTTTGAGTCTAAACATAGGTATTACTTGTCTACTTTCTGGAAATATAAATTTCATGGTGATTGGAAGTCGGGAGATAAGCTTTTTGATTTTTATAAGATTAAGTGTCAAAGCTGAGTAATCGGGTCTGAAAATCAGTAGCCGTTTTTGATTTTTCATTTTCAAACTGTAAGGAGTTAGGAGCTCTCCTTTGACGAGTAATATTTGGGTTATGTGTGACTTCCTGGAATTTTTGTAGATTTTTCTGAAGAGTGTGAATGGGCTAACCAAAGGCAAACTTTCTGGGTATTTGTGCAGTTATTTTCTGGGTAGGTCTGGAAAGGTGAATTTTTAAAGAATACTTACACTTGTTAATAAAATCTAAAAACATTTGGGTAACTACTTGACTTATGTGGGAACCTCAAGAAAAATTTGGAGAGTCTCTGGAGTTCATTTGAGGTGTCTTAAAATTCGTGAGAAACTGATCCAGAATTGTAAAATAAACCTAAAACGAGTAATGAGTATAACTATAAGTATAAATCATTAAAGACCATTTGTAACTTATGAAATAAACATATAAGTATTAAGTGATCCCTATTTCGTGTAGATCATTTGAAGAGGCGTGACGTTGTTTCCTTGTGTTCGTTCATTCATTTGCTTTCCTATCATACGCGTTAAGGTACAGATATTCTGACCTTTTCAGTAAAGGTTTCTCATGATTCTTCCTTTCCTATCTTTGACTGCTTGTTCCACTATGCTATGTTTGCCCTGAGCCTTCTTTTGATGGCTTTCCTATATTGATATGTCATATATACTATATTGAACCCTGCTATGTTTCCCTTAATCTATGAACCTTTGATATGACTTGATATGAGCTTGATTTGAAACCTTTGACCTTTGAACCCTTGCTATGCTTATCTTGAAAATTTATATGACCCACTTGATCTGATCCTTGTCATGAACCCTATGTTATAATTACTTGATTTGAACCTTGACTTGAACTCCGTTATGAATCTTGATATGACTCCTTGACTTTGATTCACTATCTTGGCATGACCCTTTTACCTCTGCTATGATTCCCTGCTACTGATATTCTCATTTATGATCTATTAGATATTTGTTCATTATGACCCTAATGATGTGACACTTGATATAGTCCGTTCATTACCCTTTGTGACCTTAGTCCTTGAACCCTTGAAACTTAGAAAGTGCATTTAATGTTATAACTGGATGTGAAAACCTTTAGTAATTATTTTATGAAAAATGTTTTGAGAAACACTATTTTGAAATGATGCTTATGAGCACTATGTGATACCACATTTATATGGAATTTTATTAACTTTTAAGATAACTACTTTTAAAGACTATCTTTATGAAAACCGTTATTAAAGATCACTTTCATGAAAGCCACCATTAAAAGATTTCTTTAAATGAAGAATGGATATAAACTTTTGAATTGAACCTTTGCTATGAACCTTTGAACTATTTAAGTTGTGAACCCTTGATTATGAACCTTTGATATCCTAATGACTTATACCGTTGCCAAACTTTTACTTTGCCTTCTCATTATTATGTTCTATTTCCCTACCACTATTATGATTTCTGACATTGGTACATCTGACACCTTTGGTTCATTGGTATTATGTTGTCTGAAAACTCTTTTGAAAATATAACTTGGTAATACGAGATAAACTATTTGAACTAATTTCTGAAAATATGACAACATGTCAGTTTCTAAATGGAGGTTTAAATAGCCTTTGCTAAAAATGTTTTTAAGGAAATACTGTTATGATAACCATGTTTTAAAATGAATTGCTAAGTTTTTCAAATCAGTTCTTATAATACTTTCATATTTGTAAACCTTGAACCACTGATACGAACCTTTGTCTGTTAGGATTCCCTAAGCCACTGTTATGATACCCGTTTGCTATTTGAATCTGTATGCTATGAACCTTTTGAATTACCTTTGACCTATTCAGTATTAATACCCGGGCTATCACTAGGCATGGGGGTTCCATGTCCATAACATTAATGCACTGATGTTATGACTCCAGTGTGGTCGAGTGATTTTCCACACCGTCCCCTTTCTGTTATATGTATGCGCGCTTTATTTATTTATTATGGCCAACTGATTTCTGTGGGGGCGTATGGATGCATCCTAGATCTGTTATCTGTTTGACCCCAAAGTGGGTAAAAACATGTGTTAGTCCAAACACCCCTTTAACTTCATACAAACTCATAAACCATTTCTATAACACACCTTNTGAGATAAACTATTTGAACTAATTTCTGAAAATATGACAACATGTCAGTTTCTAAATGGAGGTTTAAATATCCTTTGCTAAAAATGTTTTTAAGGAAATACTGTTATGATAACCATGTTTTAAAATGAATTGCTAAGTTTTTCAAATCAGTTCTTATAATACTTTCATATTTGTAAACCTTGAACCATTGATACGAACCTTTGTCTGTTAGGATTCCCTAAGCCACTGTTATGATACCCGTTTGCTATTTGAATCTGTATGCTATGAACCTTTTGAATTACCTTTGACCTATTCAGTATTAATACCCGGGCTATCACTAGGCATAGGGGTTCCATTTCCATAACATTAATGCACTGATGTTATGACTCCAGTGTGGTCGAGTGATTTTCCACACCGTCCCCTTTCTGTTATATGTATGCGCGCTTTATTTATTTATTATGGCCAACTGATTTCTGTGGGGGCGTATGGATGCATCCTAAATCTGTTATCTGTTATATGTTATTGTTATCTGTTATCTGGTGAATGTGGCTGTGTGTGCAATACACGTCCTTCACAACCCATTGAGGTAACCCCTCTGATTACATCTGATATTCTGAGGTCTCCCCTTTGGATTTCATATGAGACCATTTATGTTATAATCTGTTCTGTTCTGGGCACGGGGTTGAGATACTGAATAGACCTTTACCTTTACATTTACTTTTACATTACATTCATACTATACCTTGTGATACTTAGCTATTGCAACATATTTTCTTCTCGTTTTTGTTTCCATATTCTTGATTTCTTTCTCAGCAGGTTCGTTTGGACTTATGTCGTTCCACTTCGTATTCCTTTTTTTATTAGTTTTCATTTGTTTATATCTGTTCACTGAGCTTTCTTAGCTCAGCCGCATTTCTTTTCCTACGGCAGGTTTTAGTAGGAAGCTGGGTTATGAGTGGAGAATACTTTGGACTTAGAAGACTACACCTTGGTAGCTTTTGGATTAGAGATGACTAGAAGAGTTCTAATTTACTAGACTTAGTATTGGTTATTTTCTTTCTTTTGTAACCTTTGAGTTTCATTTGTATTACGATGTTGTATGTCTGTATATGCTTTGATATGTCACCATAATGTGGCACTTCTACCCTTATTGGGTTGGGGCGTTACAATTGTGACCTAACATATAATCCCTAGATCCCAACCCCAATGGTCACGGGTGGCCAAGCATCTAGTTCTTAGTAATTAAGCACCAACTATCTTCTAGACCTATCTAGTGGTTTTAAAACTAAACCCTCGTTTGGTCCACGAAGGGTTTTTCCTGCAATTCTTAAGTATTTCTTCTTGTGTAGGTAGTTCTATGGTCAAGTCCTACACAAGGATGATGGTCATACCTCAAGCAACCTAATAAGCTAGTGTTTCAATGGTCATGTACTAACTAGCAAATGAGGTACTACCTTAGCTTCAATACTACCAAAATACGGGGATTCAACAATAGGCTAGAAAGATATATACATAAAGCGATAAATAAACAAGAAACATAAATCAAGGCGTAGATAAATTCATAACTAGGCTAACACATAAAGTGTTTAGCCTCTCATATTAATAAGTGCAGAAAATACAATGTTCATAATCAAATATATACTAAACACTGGATTTGATACAAATACTTGATGTGATGCTAAAACTATGAATGGTATGGAATAAATTATCCCTTGGAAAGTCTTCTAGAACTGCATAATTTCGTCCTTAAATGAGCCATAATTTGTCCCTTATGGTGTGGTGTAGAGAGAATGATGTAGAATGCAGAATTAGGGCTTGTATTTATAGGCTCGACTGACGTACGGCTTAACCTTAAGTAAAGGGTTATGTCGTAAGCTCCTTTTATAATTGGACGCCTTCAAGTCTTGATAATAGTAATGGCGTAACCTTAATGGTGGGGTTACGCTGCAAAACTCTCGTAACATTTTTATTATATTTCTATGCCGTAACCCATTTGTTTTTTAGTGTTCGCAAAATAATCTCACCTCGTGTATTACCCAATTATTATTAACTATCTTTTAGACTCGTGATGTGGAATCACGGTCATCTTGAAATGATATATTCACTAAACGTTATGTGTGAAGATAAATTAACAAACAATAAAGAACGTAATTAGGTTACATTACTTATTGATTGAAATAATAAGTAATGTGTCAATGATTCTGCAAATAGCTTGGTGTGTAACTACTGAGAAATAACGTGCATGTGTTATCTTCACCAATTGGTATATAGTCTTAAAATAGAAAGCTATGTTGCCCCAACGTCAATAACTTGAATAGTCTTTATCAATTATGTGAACATCTAAATATGTAAAAAAAATAACAAAAGTTAAACTAAACACCTGAAATCTTCACACTTCTTTACCAAATGTCTTGCTATTAAAACCAATACTCATTGTATTTGCCAATGATACGCCATTGAGGATAACTTGCGCCAAACGTGTAAAACTGCAAGATCACGACATCACCTTCATTTACTTAAGATTTAATTACATAAATCGTCCTTGTGCTTTACACACTTTTCACCTTACGTCCTAAAATTGTAAAAAATTACACCGCCCGTCGCTGTACTTGAAATTTTGTTACGAAGCGGTCCTTTGACCAAATGGTCGTTAGTGCCTTTCTGTTAAATCCAATCAAACAATGGTATTCATCTTAGGTAATCTAAGGGTATGTTTAGTAGGAAGCATTTAGGAGTGTTTAGAAGCAACTAACAACTAGCGGTTAACGTTTTGCACAAAATGTTTGTTTCGAAACAAGCAACTAGGTTTCCTAATTTTCTAAACGCTTCAAATCAAAACGCTAGTTCGAATAGCAGTTACAAGCAATTAGCATTTTCACTTAATACAACTATGTTACCAAACATGAAAAACTCATCCGATGGCTTTTTTAAAATACTTTTCACATATTTGGCGTGATTATGTAAAAAGCCGAAACCTGAGGACTTACAAAAGCAATTTTGCTTGTCTATAGTTAGAGGTGGCAAAAGTGAACCAAAGAGGTAAAATATGGGTCAATTGGTTCACTTATTTTAACTTTTGGGTTTTTTGGGTCATGTATAATTTTTAACATTTGGGTCCAATGGGCTTTTAAAATCTTTTTGAAATAAAAAAAAGAGGTCAATTGGGTCAATAGAATGGGTCGAACGGGTCAGTCCCAAATTATGCAATCGATTTGGTTTTTCTCTGATTCCCAAATTATAATCGATTTGGTCGACTATCTCCATTCTCCAATCACTTCTTCAAGTTAATCAATCGATAAGGTTTGTTTTTACTTTTTAGTTTTTAGGTTTTTTACTTTTTACATGATTATAGCTAAATCAATCAATTATATTAATTTTAAAGCTTAGATTATCTTTAATCATATGTATATGCTAAAAATGCAATAAAGTAAATCCAATTGCAGTTATCTTGGGTTTGTTTATTTTCCACACGTTGTCAACATAAATTTGGTTTGTGTTATTGGGTTTGTTTTTTACTTTTTTCATGTGCAATTTTGATATATTTAGTGTATTATATGTTTTTGCATAAAGTATGTAGATTAAGTATGTGTTTGTTTTTTGTGAAATCATGGTGTGTTAACTGATAAGTGTAGATTATAAATTTGGTTTGTGTTATTTTGTCGAGATGAATTAGTTTTTTTGTTCGATACATTTGAAAACTAAGTATGTAGATTAATAAGACTGAAGTACTACATGTTCTGTCCCAATCAAGACATTTGTGATAGGTGCCAATTACTTATCGCCGATTTGAACAGACATTTGTGATAGGCAAATTCTATTGCTTGATAAAAATTACACAGAAAGACATATTTAGTTGGAATAGAGATTAGTAGAAGAATTTGAATTCCGTAAATGTAAATCTGGTATAGCATGAGAAGGGTGGAATTCATTCCAGTATGTAAATCAGCATATGCTTACTACTTACTAGAGATGTCATGAAGTTGTAATCGTTCATTGGTTAGATTCTTTTGAGCAACCAACAAGTGCCAAAGACAATTGATAATGCTCATGCTGTAAAATTTGACATCTTGAGATTGATTATGTAAAATTTGACATCTTGTTCACGATTAAAGCGTAACACATTTATTTTCAACTTACTATGCAGATTAAAGCAATAATTGGTCAATATGTCAATGGAAGGCTTTGAAGAACAAAATAC
>LBNU01014760.1:166236-191338 GCA_014162995.1 Artemisia annua
TCGATGAAGATGAGAGAGGTCAGTTCTCACAACAACGGGTAAACACGTTCTAGTGTTTGGCTTTATTTGAGAGACAGTGGGTGGCGGTGTGTGGTGGTGGCGATGGTGGTGGGTGGAGTTGGTGGAGGTGGGTGGTGGCGATGGTAAATAGACTAACGTTGCCTTTGATAAAGGACTAACGTTGCAAATGATCGTTGGTAAATGGACTAACATTGCCTTTGTTAAACGGCCGTTAGGAATTTTTTAGAGAAAAGGATGAAACTTACAATTTGGGCCTAACCATAAGGACGATTTATGTAATTTACTCTAACGGAAAAACCTTAATCACGTTAGCATTCACTGAATAGAACGGATTAGGCAGTTTGATACACACATTAGCAAAAAAAAAAGTTCATTACACAACATAGTAAAAGGTGGCAAGTTCGATACATTTAGAAACAATTTAGCATTTTCACTTAATACAACTATGTTACCAAACATAAAAAACTCATCCGATGGCTTTTTTAAAATGCTTTTCACATATTTGGCGTGATTATGTAAAAAGCCGAAACCTGAGGACTTACAAAAGCAATTTTGCTTGTCTATACCCCTTCGCCTCTTTCATATACCCTGTTGCTGACATAACAAAACAATACACAATCAGGGTTTTTATAAAAAAAGAAGAAAGATGTTCAAGAAAACAGTAGAATCAAAATCACAACAAAGATTATCAGGTGCAGACCGTAAGAAACTCAAAAGAACTATCAAAGAAAGGTTCCCAAATGCTTCTGACACCGACCTTGATTCCTTAATCCCTCCTAAGGTGAACCATCTTTTTCATTTTTTTATATATATATTTTTTAATTAAGAGGGTGTTTGTTAAAGCTTATATGTGGGCTTATGAGCTTATTTGATTTCGGCTATTTTTCTGACTTAGGAGGTGTTTGTTTCGGCTTATATAGCCGGCTTATGGCTTATTTGGTTTTGGGCTTCTGTTTCGTACGCTCACTTTTTGTGGCTTATAAACTTTTAGGCTTAACTTATATAAGCTGAAAAGCTTGAAAGTAAGCCATAAAAAGTGAGCTTATGAAACATAAGCCCAAAACCAAATAAGCCATAAGCTGGCTATATAAGCTGAAACAAACACCTCCTTATTTTGAGACCCGTGGGATTATATAAGCTTTTTATGATATATAATAAGCTTATATAAGCCCATAAGTTTCAAAATAAGCTAGAGAATTGGGGCTTATAATATATAAGCCGAAATCAAATAAGCTCATAAGCCCTTAAACAAACGACCCCTAAGATGAAAATACATGAATGGGGGAAAAAATTCGAAGTTGTTTGATTTTTTGTTATGGGATTCTTTAGTTTTTGATTTTATACTAGGTTTATTAATCGGTTGATAATCTGGTTTATATGAATATGTGCGTTGTTGTGTTTGTTAACTATTTATGGAAATGATGGGGGAGAGGGAACACTCGAATTAATGTGAGTTGTATAAGTTTTAAGACTTTTTACTTAAAACGGATGAATGAAAATGGTGTGGTGGGAATTGGTTTAGTGCGTTACAACTTACACGTAATATGGATCGTGAGGTCTTAATTAGGTTACATCATTCCTTCACCGCAAACGTTTAGTTGACCGGTCAAGGAGGGATTCAAGGAAATAGGTCCCGGGTTGAAGTAATACCAACTCCTTCGCTCATTGCCTAGGGCTAGGTCCTTGGGCAAGGGTCAGATGGCACCCAAAAGGGCTGCACAGGGGTAGGGTAGGGTAGGGTTTCTCCCGCTTTAAACCTTTTGAGGAAATTAGCGACTCTTACTTTAAAATAGAGGCTTTAACAAAGTGTACTATCCAAACATGGAATGTAGTTTTTTTGAAGTCTTTCAAAGCTTGTTACACACGGATGTATTTCCATTTCCATTATTAATATTTAATGCGGGGAAAATTTGATATGCTTTTCGTCTGTATATGATCGAAATACAAAGGAACCATCAAGGAAAGTTTTTTTATGTGTTAGCATGTGACGCACACGTGTTTTTTATGCTAATTGCTATTAAAAAAGATTTCTCATCAAACATCTCGCATCAAACATCCAATAAAGTTTGAAATTTCCATATTGTACTTGTTGACATTTCATGTAATGAGTACGTGTGCTTGCTATGAAAGTGTCATATGCAGCCGTGAAATTACTTGTCTATTTCCAATTTTCCATTCATGTTGTTTGTAGAATATTCGTTATGTCAAGATTTTATATGCAACTATGTTTTGGTTGTATTGTAGGTAGAAGTAACAGTCTCAAAGCACCCAAATCGTGTTCTTATATACAGTTTGGAGGGTGGATTACCTATTTTCTTTGACGTTGATAGCAGAGGCACAACCATATATCCAACAGGTACACAAACTAACTAAATATAACATTATTATGTGTTGATGGTGGAGGCACAACAATGATTCCAACACTGGACTCATAGATGTTATGATTATCTATTTATGCTTGGTCAAGATTTCATTGAGGGTCCTTTTTTTTTACGATCTTGCCAAAGAATAGTAAAATCAGATTTAAGATTTTAGCTTCATTCATTAAACTAAACAATGGTTTTCTATCGGTTACTAAGCTTTTGATAATCATGGATGAATTTCATTTAATGCTCTAGCTATTCACGTGGTAACATTTAAACAAAATATCATACCCCAACTTTCTCGTGATGTTGAGTTTGACCGTGGTGACTTTTAAAGCCTTTACCCGAGCCCTGATATAGTTTGTAACGGTAGCTTGACTTTTGGCAATTGCATTCCCTTTTCTTTGGCTAGCATACTGCCTTGGCATTCTTCATGAGTTCATGACAATTAGTGCTTGTTGCTGTCGCCTTTCCTAGGTGGTGCTTGGATGTATGCTTTTAAACGGATTATTTGATGGTGAATTATCGAAATCAAATAAGCATCAATTGTAATACGAGTTGTAGGTGATAGAATTTCAGTGTCTTTAACTCTTTATGTTTTTTGAAGTTCTAAAAAAGTTGAGAACTAAATCATTGAAATGATGAAATAAGGTATTTTCCTGATATAAAGTGGTGCGTGTTGTCAAATGAGTATAAATGTTTTTTCGTGAGTTACTTGCAGGGGCAAATAGGGAAATTTATTGGCTTGCAGCTAGTATGAAGCTGATTATATGACCTTTAAATAATCATAAGCAGAATTTGTTTGTCCTATCACTAAAAACTGATTATTGCAACTATAAATTGCAATGATCAGCTGCAAATTGCACATAGAAACACCCCCCAAAATCTTCGTTAACATGAGTTCTTGCTATCTTCGACATGCTTGCTGCCATCATGGACAGTAGGCTAGCCATTGGTGTCAATCATAACTCTATTGTGAGACAATCATGTTTGTGTGATCATCCTATGTGACTTCGGCATATGTGTGACACACTGACACTGGTACCTTTTATTATGCCTTTTTCTCCATCTGTAATGATATGGTATGGTAAATATTTATTCCTTGCCATATGTGCTTGATTCGTTCTAGACCTTAAACTCGAGCCTTAACCAACATAGTTGTTTGGATTCTAGGCTCTATATTTGTTTATTTTTTGTAAAACAATATATTTTCAGATGATTGCTATAACT
This sequence comes from Artemisia annua, assembly GCA_014162995.1. NCBI lineage: Eukaryota > Viridiplantae > Streptophyta > Magnoliopsida > Asterales > Asteraceae > Artemisia > Artemisia annua. Next base: position 169,851 of record LBNU01014760.1, read on the forward strand.
TCTAATCTATGACCACGTCCTATGACGTAAATCTGAAATGCAGTGTATGCACTATGGAAAGTTCCTCATCTTCTACCTGCTTTCACTCTAAAGGGCGGCGAGGTATCCCGCTATGTGATTGGAGGGGCAGATTTGATGTTTCCTGGTATCAGTATAGGTGCAGAGGGTCTCCCAGAGTTTTCAGCAGGGGAAATTTGGGCTGTTGTAGTTCCTGGTAATCCAGCTCCAATTGCGGTCAGTTTCTGCACTTTCTCTGTTTTCAAAATTTCAAAGATATGATAAATGCTCAAGTATGTAAAATATTGTTTTGTCTTTTTATGTAGGTTGGGTCTACGTGCATTAGTAGCTCTGATGCTTTGAAAGCTGGACTCCGTGGGAAGGCTTTGAAGATAAGTCATCACTACAGAGATGCACTTTGGTAAATATAGAACTTGACTAGGGTGGGAAATTGGATGGGTCTGCCGGGTTGGGTAATGGTCAAAATGAGTAATTTATAACGGGTCAGGTTGGATCATGTTGACCCATAAACACTATTTTAGTTCATCTTCTGTATACCACCAAAATCTTCTTTTAAAGAGCAACGTGGAAGGTAAAATATTAGAGATGACGGTTAACCCATTTGTGGAAGGTAAAAAAGATTAAACGGTTTGAATGAGTGGAAAGCCACTGAAAGTGTATTTAAAATGTATAACGCATCATGGATCACTTTTGGACATATAAAGTACATTTCTTTACATAATTATATAGATTTCTAGCATTTTACTTTCCTTAAAATTTTCCTAAAGAAAACAGAAGAGATTGTTTGTGGGTGGCCAGACCCGATCTAATTCAACCCATACTACAGAAGTATTCATTTTCCTGAATCCTACCTCGAACCATTACCCGGCCCAAATCGTTTTTCCACCTCTATAAAGTATAATCAAAGATTCAAAGTAGATACATGTGTTGGGATTGCCACCTATACACAGATTTCACTTAGTTGCCATTCTTTAGTGGATTTATGTGACTGACTTTTTTTTTTTTTTTTTTTTTTTTTTTTTTTTTTTTTTTTTTTAAAATTCTGTCTAGGGAGTCAGCTGAAGATCGATATGTGCCTAATGTTGGCTTTCTGGAAGACGCAGTGTTTGGGGATCCCTCTCTATTCCCTAATTCTCAGCAATCTGATACTGATGCCACAAGTGATCATGAGAATAATGCAGATGATGGCCAAGATGCTAGCTATGGTGATACATCTTCAAATATGCCTTCAGACCCAAATGTTGACCAACAAATAACTGCTGATTTTGGTGATCTAAAGGTGACAGAAAATGATCGAAGTGAGAAGGTCACTGCCGACGAGCAAAATACGCTTTCAGTTGAGGATGTAGATGCACTTTTAGACAAATGTCTTCTGCAAGCCTGTTACACTACCCTCAAGGATAAAGATCTTCCTATTGCTGGTAGCACATTATGGTAAGATTTTTACCTTGGAAAAAATATTATAGTTGAAGCATTTGTTTAACATGTGAGTAGTAGTTATACATTCTATCTAATTAAATGCAAAGTTATGTAGAAGTTTTTGGTTAACCGGCATAGTTCACAATACCATTGGGCTAATGTTGTTTAATTCCTTAAACTAACATCTCTGGTGGTTTAACCCTGAAAGCTATTTTTCACGGTGGTTCGTTCCATAAATGTTATTTATGGCGTATTTAACCAACCAACCTCAATTTTGTCCCTTGACGATCTTTATTTTTTATTTTTTATTTTTTATTTTTTATTTTTATTTTTTATTTTTTATTTTTTTCTCCTTAGAGTGGTGTAATCCCTAAATTCTATTGGCTGTTTTTTGTGTTGGTGCAGGGCGAATCATGTTTTACCATGTAGGCCACCAGGTATTGTGCTGGATATCAAGAAGTCATCACACAAAAAGTTATCTAAATGGCTACAATCCAAGTCTTCTGAAGGATTGGTATAACCCTTGACTTCTTTTTGTCACCTTTCTTTTTTGGTATTCAAAAGGATGTTTCTTCTGTCTCGAAATAACTTATATCACTTGTAGATTTCATCGAAAGAAGACAAGCATAAAAAAGAAGTTATGGTCCTGGCCGTTAACCGCAAGCATCCAGATTACATATCCTTTAGGCCGGAGAAGCAACAAGTCGAGAAAGTCGAACAAACGGCGGACACCAGTACCGAAAGTGATAATAACAGAATGATGGACCTTATCGAGATTTACAAACCAAGTGTCCACGTCAACCCAATCTTCAACTCAGTGGGAGCCGATACACACCAACTTTATACTGCATCTGAAGCAAGTGAAGTTGTATATGCTTATATCGAGAAAGAAAACTTGGTCAAACCAACAAATAAGGCAATTGTTGTTTTAGATGCGATTTTGTGTGATGCGTTGTTTAAGGGGGCTATTAAGAAAGGATCAACGTATCCATCAGAAATCCACAAGAAGGATTTAGCACCGACATTTATAAATAGGATGCAAGCTCATCATCAAGTGACCAGAGGAAAAGAATCGGTTGTGAGGAAAGGTGCTTTGAAGGCGATGCAGATAATGACTGAACGGAGACAAGGGAATAAGAAAGTTACAAAGCTTACAGGAATGGAATCTTTCTTGATAGATGCCGAGCCTTTGGCATCAGAATTGCAAAAGAAGTTTGCTTGCAGTACATCTGTAACCGAATTGCCAGGTACGTAGCTATAAGTAAAATGAGCTAGTTTAAATTTAAAATAATGGTTAAACCACTAAACTGCTACCCTTTATCGGTCTTAACCGTAAACTTTTTTCCGCACAGGTTTAACCGTGAACCTATTTGTGGTCTCTGTTTATCCTTTAAGCGATTGAATCGATTAAATAGTGAAAATTTGGATGGCTAAATTTAACCTAAAAATAAGATGAGGATTAGAGGGAATGAACCATTTATGGAAAAGCTTAAGGGCTAAACAGCTAAAAATTAGAATTCTTGTGATTTTATATTATTTACAAGCACACCTTTTATGTATCCAAAGTGTAAGTTGCGAATATTTTGCTAATTATGGCGATTTTGTTTTCCAGGGAAGAAGGGGCACGAGGTTTTGGTTCAAGGTGGGGTGATTGATGTGCTTGCCAGATATCTTGTTGAACAATATGGAATCCCTAAGAAATATATCGAGGTTCTTGACAAAACAGCAAGGAAGTGAAAACCGAGTGTTATGAGCAAGTTCTTGAATTATATTGGTGGATTCTTTTTCTGAGTTGTTCAAGCCATCTAAAAAGGAACTTGCTATAAATTACTTCTCTTTCTTTGAGCTGTTAGTATATAGATCTTAGTTTGTGGACTCGGTGAGTTTTACAATGCCTAGGCTTCTGTGAAATACATGAGTTTTTTGCTGCATGATATACAAGTTTTTTATATTGTTTTTTATTTTATCTGTTACTGTAACAATGATTATATGCGTGTGTATCATATGTACGTGGTTATTGGGTACGTATTTACATGGGATTTGTGTATGTTTTCATACACATGGTTAGACCAATATCAGGTTGGTGAATAGGCCGCAACTGTCTTGTGGAAAAACATTTGTTTATTTATGCAGATGAGTGATTCTACACTATGTAACACCTATGAAGTTGTAGATATAGCAAGAGTTGCAGTGCTATTGAGTATTGCAGGAGTTGCAGCTACGTTGGTGCTGTACTGTATAGTTTGCTCATGTCATAATGTGTGCCTTATTATATGTGCACATGATGAAAATGGAAAACAAGTAGCGTTTGGATGTGCAAACAATAGAAACCATGCTAACCTATCAAAGTATCAATTAACACACATTTTAACCATTGTTAGTGGTTTGGACAACCAGTGTTACAAAATAGAAACATGCGTAAGATGTGACATATTTCGTAAGAGTTGGACATAAATCCGAGAGAACCTATTCCGTCTCGAAATTATATGGATATTATCATTTGATTCCTATTATGACTGTTGCAAGATTGTATTTCAATCCTTCATGCTTCAAGTATCATAATATTCAAAAATAGACAATGGACAGAATCAATCAAGTTTAAAGGCATAAGAAAAGAGCAAAATACAAAAAGATTGTTTGGTAAGTGGTGTTTGGAAGAAGACCAAAGTCTCCTTTAACCAAACACGTTCCGTTAATTATGGTTTAAGAACTGTTTTTGGCAGGTTAAAACCAAATAACATAGTGGTTTTTTATACGGTTTGGTCTTTTGACTTATTTTTTATTGTAATGATATTAAGTTAGGTAAAGCAAATGAGCATTGCTTAATCTTACGAGTTACATAATCATACAACATGTGTCATGCACTAATTATCTCTTTTTATTTAGGACATTGATATTTTCATTTGTCACAATCATGCAAATAGGAAGATTTGTAAATACAGATAACAAATATATACTTGGTATATCTTAACCGGTCTTTGAGCTTAACTCGAAAATAAAAATAAAATAGTAAAGTGTTTCCTCTCACTTTTAGGAGATAAAAGTTTACTTTACTTTTCTTTAATAATAAAACTCAAGAATATAGTGTAAGTTGCCTTTTGATTTCGACTTAATTGTTATAAATGAGAAATGTTCTTAATCTGCCAAGCCGGCGTGAGTTTGTTTATTACTACGTAATAACTTATTTCCGAAGCATGACTTAATATAAAACTGTAGTGGTATTCCTCTAATCAAATCACATTGATATTTAAGAGAGCACTTGGTTTGAGGGTATTGTTACAAGGGAATAACATTCATTCTCATTATACCGGTTTCGTTAGTCGCTTTCATAATTAAAAATGAGAATCAAACGCTTCAAACTTGTCATTTTTTATACCACAAAAAGTTCCAATTACTAGTAATTCCCAATATAAAGTTATAAACCAAACACCCCCAAAATAATTATAGTGTTGAAACACCTATTAATAAGATAATTAATAAAACTAAACACGCCCTAATTCACCTAAAGAATAAAACGCATTAAAAACTTGACGATCCCCCATTAAATATTCTTTACTGATTAAAAAACGCATATAATCAATTCCAAGCTATTTGTCATCACCTATAAATTAATTTGTTCCGAAACAATTTGTTTCACGATCTCCGTTTTATCTGACCTTCGTCGTTGATGATCATGTCTTCCGATCCTAACTGCACTGTTTACATCGGTAACCTTTTTTTCTTTCTTTATTTATTACTATCCATTTTTATTAATTCATTTATTTGGTAATTGATTTATTATGGAGGTTTTTATGCAGCGTTTATTTAATTAATTACTTAATTATTTAGGGTGAAAATTTTAGCTTCATGAGCGTATAATGTATTTTATATATATATATTTTAAGTTAATTATGTTTAGGAGTATTTGAAATTGTGAATGTGAATTTTCGGATTGAAAACTAGTATTATGTGTGTTGATCTCTGCTTATATATGTATGAATTTAATGTAATTATAATTAGGATTTAGGATCAATATATCTTTCTTTGGCTAATTATGGTTTGGGGAGGTTCGCGTGGCAACTTTAGGATTGTTTGCACCAAGTAGGATTTGAACTCCAGACCTCTCACATTTTAGACCACACGGTATGTAACACCCTAGGCAAATCCCACATCGGCTGTGGCCTGAAGAGATGTTGGGTTCATAAGATAACATTCGCCTTACAATGACACAACGCGTTTTGTGGTCTACTGCGAGTGGGTTCTTAGGAACTGGCGTGCTCATGTTGGATTTGGCCAGTTTGACATGACATAGTTTTAGAATGACTATTTCCTTCACTAAATTACCGCACTAGTTTGAAATTTTGAGATCATTTTGGATTTGGCCATTTGTGGGCTCATAGTTCCCATAATTTGTTATCTTTTTGTCATACTGGACCGCCAGATCTCATTCTTTCTTATTTTTCTCATTTTCTTGTTTATGGTTTCTCATTTGTAGCATACACTAGTGCAATTTGCAGATAGATTTACATCTATATGACTAAACGTTTTCCTCCATGTGATTCATTCATGTATCAAAAGTTATGTTCTTCAGGATTACTGTTCCAGTAGATTTTATTTATTTATTTATTATTTTATTTTATTTTATTATTTTTTTTAATGAAACAGGAGCACAGCAATAGACAGTAACGTTCTAGTTACTTTAAAAAAAATAAGTTATAACTTTTGGTCAATTGAAGTTTGTTATTCAGCTAGCACCTTCTGAAAATACTATTCATTTGTATGTAACTAATCTTATAATTTGCAGGTAATTTGGATGAGCGAGTAACCGATAGGGTTTTATATGATATCCTTATTCAAGCTGGGCGGGTGATTGACTTGCACATTCCTCGAGATCGCGAAACTGATAAACCCAAAGGTTTTGCATTTGCAGAATATGAAACTGAGGAGATTGCAGATTATGCTGTCAAGCTTTTTACCGGCCTTGTGACCCTTTACAACCGAACTTTAAGATTTGGCGTAATATAACTATCCTCTTCGATTTCCATGAATTTCATACAGCTTTTCTTCTTTCATTTGTTAAATGCAGTCGTATCTAGAAAGCTGGAACTGATTGAATCTGTTTCATCTAGTATTTTTAGTGATGGTGCTAATGAGATAAAACATGATGAAAATGGAAAACAAGTAGCGTTTGGATGTGCAAACAATAGAAACCATGCTAACCTATCAAAGTATCAATTAACACACATTTTAACGATTGTTAGTGGTTTGGACAACCAGTGTTACAAAATAGAAACATGCGTAAGATGTGACATATTTCGTAAGAGTTGGACATAAATCCGAGAGAACCTATTCCGTCTCGAAATTATATGGATATTATCATTTGATTCCTATTATGACTGTTGCAAGATTGTATTTCAATCCTTCATGCTTCAAGTATCATAATATTCAGAAATAGACAATGGACATAATCAATTAAGTTTAAAGGCATAAGAAAAGAGCAAAATACAAAAAGATTGTTTGGTAAGTGGTGTTTGGAAGAAGACCAAAGTCTCCTTTAACCAAACACGTTCCGTTAATTATGGTTTAAGAACTGTTTTTGGCAGGTTAAAACCAAACAACATAGTGGTTTTTTATACGGTTTGGTCTTTTGACTTATTTTTGATTGTAATGATATTAAGTTAGGTAAAGCAAATGAGCATTGCTTAATCTTTCGAGTTACATAATCATACAACATGTGTCATGCACTAATTATCTCTCTTGATTTAGGTCATTGATCTTTTCATTTGTCACAATCATGCAAGTAAGAAGATTTGTAAGTATAGATAACAAATATATACTTGGTATATGTTAACCGGTCTTTGAGCTTAACTCGAAAATAAAAATAAAATAGTAAAGTGTTTCCTCCCACTTTTAGGAGGAAAATGTTTACTTTGCATTATTTTACTTTTCTTTAATAATAAAACTCAAGAACACAGTGTAAGTAACCGTTTGATTTCGACTTAATTGTTATAATTGAGAAATGTTCTTAATCTGCCAAGCCAGTGCGAGTTTGTTTATAAATAACTTATTTCAGAAGCATGACTTAATATAAAACATAGTTATATTCTACTAACCAAGTCACTGATATTTAAGGGAGCGCTTGGTTTGAGGGTATACAAGGGGATAATGACTTTCATTCTATCTGTTTGGTTAGTCGCTTTCATAATTAAAAATAAGAATAAAACGCTTTAAAAAACCTGACGATCCCATTAAATATTCTTTACTCATTCAAAAACGCAAATAATAATCAATTCCAAGCTATTTGTCATCACCTATAAATTAATTTGTTCCGAAACAATTTGTTTCACAATCTCCGTTTTATCTGACCTTCGTCGTTGACGATCATGTCTTCCGATCCTAACTGCACTGTTTACATCGGTAACCTTTTTTTCTTTCTTTATTTATTACTATCCATTTTCATTAATTAGTTTATTTGTAATTGATTTATTATGGAGGTTTTAATCAGCGTTTATTTAATTACTCAATTTATTTTGGGTAAATAATAAATTTTTTAGCTTGATGAGCGTATAATGTATTTTATATTTAATTTTTTGTTATGTTTAAGAGTATTTAAAATTGTGAATGTGAATTTTCGGACTGAAAACTAGTATTATGTGGTGTAAACTAGTATAATGTATTTCATCACGTTATAGGCTTTGGGCCATGGCCATAACGTGATGTTATAGGGTTTGAATAAATAAAGAGTGTGGGTCGGAGGGACCTACAACTTATATGAGGTGGGGGGTTTTTTGATTGTGTATAAGAATGTTATAGGGCAAAAGCTGACGTGGAGGGGCTATAACGCAACACGATACCTTGTGGTAACTAGGATCAATATTTGTTTACCCTACAATCATTTATCTTTGTTAAAAGTTAAAACCAATTGTTTGTGTGTTCATGTACTTAAGAGGACCTTTGGTATATTGACATCAAGGTGTATGCAATGTTTCTCTTTACAAAGTGCTATATGTAGAAGTTGAAGATAAACCAAATACATATGATCCGATTTAGAGATGTGATTGAACACAATCTTAAGAATATTAGCGCTTCCCCCACTATAAAAAGGCTGGTATATGATGGATAATTTTTCATCAGGATTCACCTTAAACTAAGAACAAAATGTAACATACGTCAAGTTCTTCAAGAACACCTTGTTAAGCATGTGTTTATGAAAACACCACATGACCTATTTCTCAGTCCTAGACATTTTTTTTTGAATGGCTTTTATAGTTACTATCTAATTTAGTGTAGTTAAAAGCACCAAACGGCGCAAAGATTCATGATAAGTCAAATGACTATGCACAACAGCATATTTGGCCACCATGTAAGGCCTTCCTTACCTGGCGAGTCTCACTAACTAACTGAGTTAGGGTAATTAGAAGCACCAAAATGGTACAATGATTCGTGATAAGTCATAACTATATGCCCAAAAAACACACGTTGGGCACTAGGTAAGGCTTTTGTTACCTGGAGCGCTTCACACAAATTTACACTTAAGCACCAGGTAAACCCAATTTGCAACACAATATTTTGCTTCTAGGCTCCACGTTAATATGAGTTTACCTGGTGCAACAATTTGACTATTTTTGTTTCTTGAATTTTCGGTTTCATGCTTGTTTCACACAGTTTGATACTCACATTGTTACTTAGGCAGTTACGCATTATATTTTCATAAAGACCATATTACAACACCAAGTGTAGATCAATGTATGTGTAAAGACCATGCATACATCTACATACTGTGAGCAGATATTTTGTAATACATGACAACAAGACGTCTTGTCAGTTCAAGTTCAAAGTTTCTTTACAATTTTATCACTTTGGAACTTAAGTTTAGACCCCTTACTAAATTCTGGACGCACTGCATACAGGAGCCCGTTTGACATTACATACCAAGCAAAGTTTTATAGGAAAGCAAATTACATCATTCAACTGGACCGGCATCAGTTTGACATGCCATAGTTTTAGAATGAGTAGTTCCTTCACTAAATAACCGCACCAGTTTGAAATTTTGTTGGATTCGGCCATTTGTGGGCTCATAGTTCCCATAATTTGTTATCTTTTTGTCATACTGGACCGCCAGATCTCATTCTTTCTTATTTTTCTCATTTTCTTGTTTATGGTTTCTCATTTGTAGCATACACTAGTGCAATTTGCAGATAGATTTACATCTATATGACTAAACGTTTTCCTCCATGTGATTCATTCATGTATCAAAAGTTATGTTCTTCAGGATTACTGTTCCAGTAGATTTTATTTATTTATTTATTATTTTATTTTATTTTATTATTTTTTTTAATGAAACAGGAGCACAGCAATAGACACTAACGTTCTAGTTACTTTAAAAAAAATAAGTTATAACTTTTGGTCAATTGAAGTTTGTTATTCAGCTAGCACCTTCTGAAAATACTATTCATTTGTATGTAACTAATCTTATAATTTGCAGGTAATTTGGATGAGCGAGTAACCGATAGGGTTTTATATGATATCCTTATTCAAGCTGGGCGGGTGATTGACTTGCACATTCCTCGAGATCGCGAAACTGATAAACCCAAAGGTTTTGCATTTGCAGAATATGAAACTGAGGAGATTGCAGATTATGCTGTCAAGCTTTTTACCGGCCTTGTGACCCTTTACAACCGAACTTTAAGATTTGGCGTAATATAACTATCCTCTTCGATTTCCATGAATTTCATACAGCTTTTCTTCTTTCAATTGTTAAATGCAGTCGTATCTAGAAAGCTGGAACTGATTGAATCTGTTTCATCTAGTATTTTTAGTGATGGTGCTAATGAGATTGATTATAATTATACATGAATGTGTACAGATATCTGGACAAGACAAGGCCAATGCATCATCAATGGTCACACCTAATTCCTCATTTAGATCAAGGTTCAATGAAGATGTTTCTGCAAGCCCTTCATCACGATATGCACATGGTAATGCATCTTATCACTCGACTTATTTATACTGCTGTCAGTTCTATGTTTTTGTTTCTCGGTTTGGACTCATCCCGGTGGCCTAGTTTATGGTATATGACAACCTTCTTGTTTATTTATATGTCAGTGTCTTCTAGAACAAATGTGGACCACAACATTCATGACTATCGAAGAGGTTTTGGGACTACAGGGCACGGTATTACCCACTCTAGGTCAAGTCGATATGATATGATCAGCCCAAAACGTTATGCCCCTTACTAAACAAATCAAGCATAGTGACCATCTAATTGTTGTTGTCAACAAAAGTATTACAATAGAGATTTGTGAATGACCAAAGTCATCTTCTTGGTACGTGTATGACTAGTGTAGCAGTCATTTTAGTGTACTTAGTGGCCTTTGCCAATATTTATGATGTCTAATTGTTGTTGTCAACAAAAGTATTACAATAGAGGTACCATTTTTATGATGTCTTTCTTTTTTGTCTAGTGTTAAACAAGAGGTCGCACTATGGTGGGTCATTTATTATTATTAAGTAAATATCACTTAAGGAATTCTATTATTAGTGTAATAACCTAATTTATATTATATAAAAATAATTTATGAGGAGTTATACATTTGGAATATGTTTTGTGTGGCTTTCTACCCGTTTCACCCATTGAACCTGTTTCCGCGTTCTTAGCCAAGTTTTGTAGGTTTATCCATTGGACCAATTAAAAACGAAAGTATAACTCAAACTGAGTCAAGTATCCATAAAAGGCTTCAACTGTGGCAAAAAACTATAAACCTGAAAACTATTTTCGTAATTAGGTGTGTCAACTGGATCAACGGCAAACCTGAATACTTGTAAGGTCGGGATTAGGGTTGCATATTTTAAGGTTTATCGGGTTTGGGTCCAACCCGATAACCCAAAATATAGTTTCATTAGCCCCTGATATTTTCAATATTTACCTAACTAAATGTGTCTATTAAACCATTAACAATTCGTTGTCATTATATCCATCATCATCAAAATAACAAATGTTAAAAATAATGGTGGCATTGAAATTTGATAAAAAAATTCACATGATTGTTCCAGATGAGCTGATATTTTGTTCTGATGAGAGTTTAAGACCTTGGCATTATTCTAGAATCAATCAACTTATAATCAATGTTCCATGTAGGAATACAATACCAAAAGACTGAATGATATTGTATCAAGAATAAAAAAGACAAGCTTCGTGAAACACTTCGAAAAAACCATTCTACAGTTTGTTTGACTACCGGTAGTTGGACATCCCTTAAAAAGTGTTACATGGCTTTTATGTCTAATGAATGGGGCTTGGTAAAAAAATGTTGAATTTTTGTGTTCTTGACGAGGGTTGACATACGAAATGGGGTGCAAGTTATTTCAGTGAGTACGAGTACGGGTTTGATAATACTTTTTCGATTTCGCTTGATAGAAAGTGCAAATTATGACACTATTGATTTTATTAAAATGATATTTGAAAAAACCATAAGTGTTTGTTGAGAAGGATTTAGATTCATTTTAGATTTGCGGCTCATATCGTAAATCTTATAGTGCAAGATGGTATGAAAGAAGTTGATAAGTCTGTTGAAATTATTAGGTTTGCAGGTAAGTCGGCATAAACATTAGGTTCTAAAATTGAGAAGTTTACTAAATGTGCCAAGAGTGCTCAATGTTATATCACAGAGTTTGATACTTGATGTTGTGACTAGGTGGAACTCCACCTACCAATATGTGCTATCACATCTAGCACTTTGGACGCATGTATTAATCTTCTCAATTCTGGAACCCGAGCTTTTTATCCACTTAACCGCACACCTAATACTTTCAGTCGACTTGTCAACTATTTTCATACCATCTTGCACTATGAGATTCACAATTTGAGCCACAAATCTAATATGAATCCATTTCCTTCCCAACAAATAATTATGGTTATTTTCAAGTATCATTTTTATAAAATCAATAGCGCCGTTATTTGCACTTGCATTATTGAACGAAATAGGAAAACATATTATTAAATCCCTACTTACTCAAAAAGACTTTTTAACTCTTTTCCTATTTTAACCCCAACAACGGCCATCAATAATACAAATATTCAACAATTTTTTTACTTGTTCCTTTCATTTAAAATGGGTGGTAAGAGTCACGTAAATCTTGTTTTTAATGGATGTCCAAGTATCGGTTGTCAAACAAACCTTACCAGTGTTTATTCTAAGTGTTTTACGAAGTTTGTTTGCTTCTTTAATATATAGTTTCAAATAGTCTTCTGTTATTGTATCTCTACATGGAACATCAACAAAGATTGATTGATTCTAGAATAATTGCTTTAAATCCTAAACCCCCTCAGTAAACTATATGGTAGCTCATCCGCAACAATCATGTGGGCTATAGCTCCTTTACTCTTTTTAATCAAATTTCTATGCCACCATTTTGCTAACATGATCACCCTCAAAAGTAATTTACTTTGAAAGTTGCTTTGTTCTTCTAGGTAAAATTTAGACCTTGTAAGATGTCCATGCAGATTTCCAATTCACAAAGTTCTTATCACCACAATGTTTACATTGANAATCTTGTTTTTAATGGATGTCCAAGTATCGGTTGTCAAACAAACCTTACCAGTGTTTATTCTAAGTGTTTTACGAAGTTTGTTTGCTTCTTTAATATATAGTTTCAAATAGTCTTCTGTTATTGTATCTCTACATGGAACATCAACAAAGATTGATTGATTCTAGAATAATTGCTTTAAATCCTAAACCCCCTCAGTAAACTATATGGTAGCTCATCCGCAACAATCATGTGGGCTATAGCTCCTTTACTCTTTTTAATCAAATTTCTATGCCACCATTTTGCTAACATGATCACCCTCAAAAGTAATTTACTTTGAAAGTTGCTTTGTTCTTCTAGGGGAAGGGATCCAATAAGAAGAATAATTAAAATGAGAAGGGTAATAAGTAATTCTAGCCACACATTTCAATTTGGGAGGGAAATTTTGAATGAAGATGCATCCATTTTTATAGGTGCATCTAGAATGTGTGGTTGTGATTACTTCTTATCCTTCTTATTTTAATTTTTCTTCTTATTTGATCCTAACTCTTCTAGGTAAAATTTAGACCTTGTAAGATGTCCATGCAGATTTCCAATTCACAAAGTTCTTATCACCACAATGTTTACATTGAGCTTTTTGGTCGAAGTCTAACAATGTTATTGATCTTCTTATGCGACCCTTTGTTGCGGCGACTTTGGGTTGTTTTTCATAGTCCTTGTTAATACTTGCAACTTCCACATTGAATCATCCATAATTTCCATTGTAATTGATTGCGAAGACATCTAACAACGATCGTATAATTATAAACATTATTACATTAAATCTAACAAACCCTAAGCAAACCTGCAAACCAACATTATAAGTTATAATAACTTAACAAATATTAAACTATTCCCGATATGAGTTAATATTGAGTGATGATAATGAGGGTCAAAATTGAGTGATGAAGGCGGAATGCAGTATGGAGTTAAGTAGAAGGTCGGCAAAAGGTCACATGGTTTTCATAGGAAGTATTAAATTTGATATGCTGTGCCGATATTGAATTGTTGCTGGCATAATGGGCTTATTTAGTTGGGTTATATATACCAAAGGATTAAAGGCTATAATAACTATATCACTGGTTATCAGGTCGGACCACAACCTTAAGAAATTTAACCCTGAACCCGCCCTCTACAAGGCTTTGGGTTTGCAGGGTTGACGAGCTATTGCATTTTTAAACCGTATAAACCTGACCCTATAAGGCTTAATGGAGTCCAGGTTGGGTTGACCCATTGCAATCCAGGTTTTATGGTAATATTATTTATTGGCTTGGATGGTGGTTTTATTGATATTCATACTTTTCTCTATGTTTTTCCTGAGGTCTCTGTATGCATGTGACGAAAACCTGATTCATCCCTGGGCTTTTCAATTATATTGATTTAACAAGCAAAGACAACAATGATTACAATTTCACTTCAATATCATAATTATCTAAGCCTTACATTTTATAGTAACGACATAAAGAGAGTGGAAGGGAGCTCTAACATTTTTCTAAAGTTCTGAGTGGTTTTGAATACCAAGGTTATGCTGTGTCTTAGCTTGAGTATTATTTACATGTAACTGAGTGGACTCATTTGCATCTAGAGACTAGAGTCACTGTTACTTTGACATTTATTCGATAAAGATACTGTTGTAAGGTAAAATGGGGTAGCAACCCATGCCTTTCAGCCCTGGTAACATCTATGTCTTTTGAACCCAATGGGTATACGAGACTTATTGCGAGCATGAAATGGTTGTGTTTGGGTTTGATTCTTTTATTTTTTTTTAGTTGCTTCTTTAGACGAAATAATATGGGGGTATGTGGTCTTTTACCCGGTGGTATCATTATATTGGATGCCTACAATCTTTTATTCTCTTCAGATGAGTGTATCAGCTTACTGATTGATTCACTAAGAAATATTGATCATGCAAAAAAACAGCGCTTAGATAAGAAAGATCAAAGACTGCATGTAGGATGGTAGTATGCCAATTTTTGGTGACCTAATTGATATCACAGAATTATTAACAAATGCCATACACTTGGACAACACCAAAAGTCAAAGATGAAAAATCAAATATTTGAAGTTTAAAGGTAAATGAATTTTACATAGTGATGAAAAAATCCAAAACTTATCTCATTGCTTAAATTCCTTGAGGAAAGAGGAAACCGAAAGGCACTGAGTTTAATTTTCTTAAGTATGTATAGCCTCCATTCGTGTTTTCCTTTACAATATGGTGTGTCATGACCTTTTAAATTTCTCCCTAGTTATTATTATTTTTTTAAATTACCAGCTTATGAAGAAATAGCTACGCAACGACTTCTTGTGGAATTATCTCATTTGTTATGACTTGTGGTGGGAGTAGAACGTGATTTTCCTCTTGCAACCTCGCACCTTCATGGGGTAGGGGTAGGATCTCTCCCCCATGCCCTCTGCTGACGGGAATGGGCTTCTTTTCGTTGTTGTTGTAACCTTACACCTTCCTCCCAACTAACTATCCAAATAGAAAAAGTAGCAACCCTCTCATACCGTAAAACAATGTTGGTTCCTGGCTTGTAACTAGTTAGCTGAGCATGTATGGCTCTAATACAGAGGATTTCATCACAATCATACATCAAAGGAGAAATGCGGCAACCCTCTACCGGATCAACATATATTTGAGTTAGCGATTTTGATGGAACAATTTCTTCATCAAAATATGTGAAGGGTTCTTCAAAAACCTCTACATGAAATCCATAATCCACTGGGTTTGTTTCAATTGTATGCCTGAAAACTCTCGAGGAATCAACAAAATAAGAGCAATTATTCTCTGAACTTTTATATGAAAAATCTAGATCTAGGTCCATGTCAACTCGGATGGACCAACAAACTTCACTTGAACGAATATCAAACGAAGATAGTTTACCATCTCGAGATAACCCAAATAGCTTATCTCCATGACTTTTAACTGCCAGCCTCTCCATCTCTCTTTTGGGTTGTAGTTTATTTATCCGTATGCTTTCATAAAATATATATATTAATTTTTCAGCTGGCAATTCATGTTGCCAGAAGTATTGACCGCCGCTAACGTGGTGTTCGGACATTAGACGGTCAAATATACTTTGAGGCTCTACCAATTCTCGAGCCTGATCAACACGCAAGGCATTACAAACTGCATCAGCAGCATACTGGAGCGCGTGATACTTCGTGGTGTAAAGATCCCATATATTCAAGGTGGAGGCATCCTTACAAGCTCCTTCTCTCAAGTCTATACCAACTTTGACATTTCCAGATTTGTGTTCCTCATACAAAGTTGATATGATATATGTTGCATCTAGATAACCGTTTTCAGCCAATGTTTTTGGTATCAGTTCAAAGCTCTCAGCATACTTTGCGATTGCATTCTGATCGATGATCCAGTTTCTGTGAAAGCAAATTCCTTCAGTTGTCTGGCTATTTCGATTTCAGTGGCTCCAGCTCCAGGCACAATTCTACTGTCCCTGCAAAATGCCTTGTAAGTATTGATACCAGTAACAACAGCCCTTTCGAGTTCATCTGATATGCTATTAGTAATTGCTCCCAGCAAAACAGTAGCCACACCACCTTGTTCATTTGTTACAGTTACCATAGCACCGCGAGTCTTCTTAACTGAAATGGAGTCAACGTATCCAATATCATCAGGGTTTACGGTGCTCCCAAGCTTCAAAAGAGCAACAGCATTAGTTGTGCGGCAAAAACATTCAAGTTCAAACTTGGAAGCAATTATTAAGACCATGATCTCGTTACGGTCGCAGAAGTGGAGAGCCATCTCCCCTACAGCAGCTCCACTAACTATGACCTTTGCACCAGACTCTTTGATCAGCTCTTCAACTTCAGTTTTTGCATAGTTTCCAAGCTGCTCATCAACACCACCATCTATAACAAGCACCTTTGCCTTCTCAATTCTCTTTATGCTCCCAACAACAGAATCAACTTTTAGAACCATGCCTCTAAAGGTTTTAGAGTCACCCAGACATGTACCCAAAAGCTTAGCAACTCTCACGTTATCGACATTAAAGTTTACCGGGTTCTCCGGGCAAACTTGAATGCATGCCTCTGCAATAAGAGGACACAAGATATCCTCCTTTTCGTATTGTTTACTGGCAACAGGAGCTTTCATACGTAAAATGACTTGGTCTTTATTCCTCACGTCCATGGTCTCGGAACCCTCCTCGACCAAAGCTTCTAAAATCTCACCCAGCTTGTTACTTGCTTTTGTGTAACCCTTAATGATTTCACTGGGACTCAGTCCCATCGTGATAAGCTCTTTGGCACCCTCGAGATGTTGCCATGCAATTGAAACCACTAGGTTCACTCCATCACCAAATTTCTTCTGCTGTTCTTTCCCTGCTAGTACCAAAAGCTTGGCTGCGGGATGCTCAATCTCAAGCTCATTCAGAAATAGCTTGTCCTGCTGATGCTTAATGATAATTCTATTCGTAGCATTGGGACCAAGTGAGGTTCGAGTCACAGTGGAAAGCTCTTTACAAGCATCGATATTCTTAATAACTGCTTCTCGAGCCTGTTGTCGTTGTTTGGTGCGGCGGTTCGGCATGACTCGATCGGCGATGGTTTTGTTGGTGATTTTGTATACATAAAAGTGAGATGAGAAATATATATATATACATATAAGAAACGTGTGGCCAAAGCTATATTAAAGTTGGGCCAATATTCGGCCTCAGCTAGGGCTTTTTTTGAGTTTAAAGAGAGTTAGAGTCATAGCCGTCTTGATCAACTTCACTATGCTAGTCATATAACGGCAAAAACATACACAACGAAGTAAATTGATCATATGAAAATCACATTTACTGATGTTGTCCAAAAACTTAATCTTCAAATGTTTTAGTGTTGTCATCTGATTAATATCTAGTTGGTCCAACTTGATAATTGTGGTTAGTCATCATATTTAACACCTCTCAACTCAAAAATACCGTAGACAATACATTAACCATGGACCTTCAGGGGCCCGAGTGGGGTTTATCCACTAAGGAAAAATGTTCGATGCTTGCATAATGCCCAATTGGATGTCACTGTGGGGTCGAATCACTAACTATTAACTCGCCGTTCAAAAAAATAATAATAATAAAAAAAAAAAAAAAAATAAATCAGTTTCCTAAAGGATAAGAGGATCATGTAAACTAGCGTCACTTTGTTGACTGTAATAAATAAAGCCACAAACGATCATTTTGACACGTTAGTGGCAAAATAATTCAATTCATTGAAATAGGTTTGGATGTAGTGGCACCACTAGGTTTCCACACGGATATTTGATCCCTTCTCTTCTTTACTCAAAGGGGCAATGCACCAGGCCAGCCAGTGTGGTGGCGAACACGCTGTTCTGTAAGCTAAGTATATTCACATCCTACTTGGTGTTTTTTGGAAATAAAAGTTACAAATTGAATTGTATTATCATCTTTTTAGATACGTATTTCGCAAACACAATACGTGTTGCGAACAACCTTATTGTTACTTTCCATATTCATTTTACCACTTAAATAAAAGGATAATAACAAAAAAAATTGTATCTTTTTTTTTTTTTTTTTTTTTTTTTTTTTTTTTAACACAAACCTTCCAAACTTTTACTTTTGTGTGTATTTTTTGATCATTCTACCATTAAGATTTTTAACCACCCTGTTAACATCGAATGGTAAAATGATCATTGTATATGAACAAAATACACACAAAGGTCGAAATTTAAAATGCTCGTTTATGCGTAGCTACACAGAACAACAATTATGGACGAGTTAGATACATTTTCTTTTTGTTATTATCTCTTGAATAAATTGAAAAATATCGAGTTGAAGAATGGTTGAACTCATATATGATGTATTATTGGGTTTGATTTTATGTCATCATAATTTCTGTATATCTAGACATTTATATATTTTGTGCATCTTCTTATCTTATTAACGGATTGAGATCCTCTCAAGTGTCTCAATCCTTTAATAAGTTTTGTAGATACGTGACATGTGGAGTCATGGTTTACTTGTTAGGTCACCAAAGTGATTCGGGTTGGATTTCTCTTGAGTGTCAAAATTATTTTTGGAAAAACACATGAGATTGCTTGATCATTTTACCCTGTCGATCCTTAACCTTCCAAGATTTTACAATGTTTATATGGACATATGAGGCTCGTGGATAATATTCTTACCCCTTTTTGGTAAATGTCAATGTAGATGACATTTGGGATTGAAGAACCACAATCAACAATTGGAAGTGTAAACCACGACAACAATATGTTTCCATAGCTCGAGCTTTGCAATACAATCTTCTTAGCTCGATTCATGATGATCAATTCAATAACGAATCCATGATGAAGAATACAATAAAAAATTCACGATGAAGATTACAATAACAGCATATAAAGTTTCTTATGCGGACACCACATATGAGACTGTATCGATCATGTGTTTTCTACATAATGTGAACGAAGGTGTGACATCCATTTAACAAAACAAAACGAAAAAAATTATACATTTCAATTATACTGTTTGATTACATGCATACATTAATCTAAATAAACACAAATTGGATGCTTAATGCTTCCAAGGAAATGAGAGCATCGTATATAAACGTTCAACAGATTTTTCATTTTGTAATTGTAAGTTATACAATTACTATTATTCTTTTGTGCACTAAATACCTTTTTAAATTTATTTTATTTATTTTTAATGCAAGTGTTGTAAAACTATAAATAATTTTAAGCAAATAAAAAGGTTTGGAAGTGTATGGAAAAAGAAACGATCTTTTGTTTATCAGTATAATTTTCAATAATCAGAGTTGAGATGCATTAAAAGAAATTGCGGACATATTTTACCTGCTTGTTTTTCTAAACACCCATTAAACTAAAAGTGGTTAATATCATATCAATCTCTTAAAAGCATCACTGTCTTTAAGATATTTGTTATTTGCACCTTCGCGAATAGTTGTCTTTATTAATATCGAAGAGCTTGTTTGGTATTCTAATTGTGTGAGAAACTCTCAAACTAATTGGTTGTAAGTTCAACTGCTGCTTAAGACATGTGAAATAAATTTGTAATGTAAATATTAGTTAGTAATAAACAGTCGTCTTTATTAATTCTTTAAATACTAGATGATTACTCGTATATAGTAGCGACTAGATTTAATAACATTAATTTGTGTATGCATTTTCTTTTATGTATATATTGGTGTGAAGTAAGCAAGACTGAAAAACTTATTGGTTTTAATAGAGGCATACTAGTCAAACAACATAATTTTTTTTTATTTTTATTTATTTATTTATTTATTTATTTTTTTAAGTTTTAAACGAATGTATTTTCACTTTATACGTAGTAGATACGTTGTAGGGTTCTCCTTATGAATTCCTTAAACTTAACATATAATTGTGTAAATATTTGATGTTTGAATTTGATTTAATTATTTTAATATAAAAAACTGAATTCAAAAGCATGTGAAAAGTGTTTGTTTATGACTTAATTGCATACACAAACTGAAAATCTAAAGTTATAATACGAAGGGTTTATGCATTAAGTCAATATTTTATTTAAATATGACTTAATCAAAATATTAAACAAAGAACACCTTAATCGATAAATTGTAATTATTCTTACTTTTTCGATCATGCTTATGGATCAAGTCACTAAACAACAAACACAAAGCTTAACAGATTAAGAGTTTTTTTTTTTTTTTTTTCCTTCTTCCTTCCTTCCTTTATTGCTACTTAGAGCATGGGGTACGGTGGTGCCATGGCTGGCGCCATGGCCACCAGCCCACTTTGGCCGACGGCGCACCACACCGTCCTTCGCGCCATAGCTTCTGGCGCCGTCCCATCGGCGCTGCGCCATGGTATTTTTTTTTCTTTGGAAATTGGAGCATGTAACGGCTATTTTTTTTTGGAACTTGCATGCATGTAACGGCTTTATAGCCGTTTTTTCTTTAAAAAAAAATTTTTTTTTACCCCAAAAAACATTATAAATACCCCTTAAATCTCTACTTCTATTTATCTAATTCCATATTCATTTTTTCATACAAATCGTTCAATCATGAATCCAAACAACCTAATTAATCACAACGACCCGTTCGATGTTTATGATTTTTTTAACGATGATCGAGAACGATATGTTCAAAGTTACGTGGCATATGAACAATTTGTATCTTTGTATGATTAAGAAGCCGGGGGATCGCAATCTGGTGAAAAGAGAACGAGGGCATACATACCTCGTGAACGAGAAGAGGCGGAACAACGATTACTCGAAGACTACTTTGGCAACGCTGAGACTGCTCCTAAATATCCCGAAGACAATTTTAGGCGAAGGTATCGTATGAGTTCTAGACTTTTTAATAGAATTCTCAATGATATTGTAAGTTATGATGTTCAGCCTCTTCCCGAGTACTTTCGTTTTTTTAGACCAAGTTACGATGCTACCGGTAGGTTAAGTATAGGTGCTGTGTTGAAGTGCACATCCGCCATACGCCAATTGGCGTACGACACTGCACCTGATGCATTTGATGAGTACTTGCAAATTGGT
>LBNU01014760.1:202983-268397 GCA_014162995.1 Artemisia annua
AAAAATGGTTAGTTTCCGCAACATAGTTATAGTGAGGTTGTATTCATTAGAGTTTATGTCTTCATGCTCCCCCTTGATCAATACTCCCCATTGCTAGGGTACCAACGTATATGTTTCAAGGATAAGAATGCTACAAAAAGGAAAAGGTTAGTGTCCGATTATACTAAAGAAGAGTCGCATAGCGAATAATATATCATTTCATGTAAAATGAGTTACAAGGACCCAAGAAATGATAAACACACATCCTACTTCTAAAAACAAAAGACGAGAAATGAAAAAGCAACTTGAAATGTAAAATCCTACATCTTTTAAAAGGAAACCATCACTTTCCTTAGTGAGAAACATTTTCCAATCACAACAATATGGTTGTTTGGATGAAAAGATGTATTTTGGATTTTGGGTTGTGATTGAGGATGTGGTGGGTTTTGGAGAGATGTTCTCTTGTTTTATTGGGTTTTGGTGACATCTTATTGATGTGTGGGACTCAAGGCTCTAAGTTGATGAGACATGGTCTCAAGATGCTCCAAGATGTGGTTTAGAATAAACCTCATTTCGTTGTTTAGCTCATGAATGTCGTCACGACATCTTTCGCTAATGCGAGCGGTTCTTTCACAACTTCCGCAATTATGGCGAGGAAAGTGTGATGGAAGAGGTGTTTGATTTGTGGGTGGTGGATTGCTTGAACTCGAAGGAGCGAATTGGGATATGATGTTTCCTCCTTCAAAGGTGGATTGAAAAATCATGAGATGATCAATTTGAGACTCAACCATGTTTTTCAAGGAACGAAGGTGGCTTAAGTGAGTTTTAAGTTCTTCTTTGATGGTCGGAGATGAGTCCCATAAAGAAGCTTCTATTTTCTTGTATAAAGAAAATAGGGAATCAAAGTGTTGGGTAGGCTCATTTTGTTGTGGTGGTTCTTGTGAGAGATAGTGGCGGAAGCTTGAATCTCGGTTGGGGTTTGAATGAAAGTTTTTGAAAACGGGATGAAACACAAAGGATGGTTGGCATATGTGACCTTGATCTTGTGGAAAGATAGAAGGTCTTGCATATCGGTAGGCCAAATTTTCAACCAAGGATGGTTGATGAGGTCCGTTTTGGGTTTCCATTTCCCGGATGTTGTCATATGATGACAACGGTTGGGGATTAGATGACCTAGGCGGTAGGTTTTCTAAAGCTTCCATGTGTGGAGATGGTGATAATGGATTGGAATGGAGAAGCTCCATAAAGGTTAGTTGTGGTGATGAAGGTAATGAAGGATTATATCCTTGTAGGGTTGGTGATGTTGGTGGTGTATGGAAAAGTTCCATAGGAGTAAATGACAATTCATTTGTCGGTAAGGAAGTTTGTGGACTATGATTAGGAGATGATGGTGAGGTGGTAAGATTTAGCAAATCTTGAAGAGTTGGGGTGACGGTGTCACATGTCTCCATGGAAGGTGTTGAGTTGAGGATATTGAGGTAGTCTTGGATAGGTTGTGAAATATCGAGTGATGAGTCACTTGATGAGGATGGGCTTGATTTGGTGGTTTTGTTGAAGCAACAAGGATTGAGACTAAGCTTATTGGTTTTTCTTGAGGTTTCGGAAGAGGAGTTGGATTTAGTCATCTTGATTCTTTGGTAAACACTTACTCTCAAGAATGAAGAAGACAATGTTGTGGGTTTGAGTTCAAGGGTTTCAATGGTGATCAAACTTATAGGAGTTTGGTTTTATGGAAAGAAGAATTTTGGTTAAATGGTTAACCATACAAATTTTGAGGTTTCTCATGATGATGATAAGTTATGGATATTGTTATTTCAAGGAAGGCTAATCCAATGAAGAGGATGGAGTGTGAGATTAACTTATGCACTCAATGCAAAGTAATCATGGGATGGTTTGAAAGTTTTGGTTCAAGGATCCTTTAGAAGGGTTCCTTAGGTACACAAGGTTTGAATTCAAGTTTTGGCGGGAAATTGTTTTTGGCTTGTTAAGGTTTAATGAATGAATCTTTTGTGGTAATTGTTGGTTTGGAAGGATGTTTCTCACTAAACAAAGCGTTTTGGTGTTTTACGATTTGTGAAATTAAGAAAAATAAACAACATTTGTGCAGGTAAACTGGCGGAACCCACGGATTACACGGGCGGAACCCAATTGAGGGTGCCGCCATATCCGTGGGGTGTAAAGCTGGTTTACCCAGAAAATACACTGGCGGAACCTTCACCAGGGTTCCGCCAGTTCCGCCATGCCTGAAAAAGTAGGCAGTCCACGTTTTTGACCCGGAACACGTTTTCCAAATTTTCCGAAAACTCTTAAAAATGAAAATATAATTTAAGGCGGGTTAGGAAATGTGAAATTTGGACATGTAAACATCCGTTTCATAGGACTTTGGTCGGGGGCTAACGAACATTTCTATATTTAACATACCAAACATAACCCAAACACAAGCATAACAATTAGCATTCAACAATTTCAAACATCCATAGTGAAATAATGAAACATACATTGTTATAATAGTCAAAGACAAATAAACATCTAATGAAAACACATAGTTTGATGTTCAAAACACCCAAAGTAACTTAGTGCCAAACGCTCCTTAACTTAACCCACTACATCTTATCCATCTTCTTCATCAACTTTCTAATGTACCTTGTCATGCACTTCATCATGCCCTTTGTTTGCTTGAATTCTTCGGATGCATTGGGAATGATAGGAAGTTGCTTGAAATATTCAAGATGCCCGAGCATGGAGTTTGGAAGAGAGTCATCTTCACTCTCGTTGGGTGATGATGATGATGGAGTGGTAGACCGGGTTCGTTTTCCTTTATTCTTGTAGACCCTTTTTGCACTAATAGGAACGAACGTGTGTGGAACTAAGTCGTAGCTTAGGCTAATACCCTTAGGATTTGGAGGAATGGGTGAGAGGACTCTAAATAGACGTGTAAGGAGCATTCCATAAGGAAGGGCGGTTGTTCCAACCATTGGTATGTCGGCCATTCTTTTAGCAATGTAGTAGGCTAGGTTAAAAGGTTGACCCGTGGAGATGCTATAGAGCATGTAACTAAGACACGCATTGACATGGTCTCTATTTCCTATGGAGCTTATGACGTTAGCTCTAAGAATTTCCTCCCATTTCCTAAATTGAGGTTTAAGTTCATTAAGTTCCATTCCAAAGGGATCTTTGGTCACATCTATTCCCGAACGATTCTTCCTAGTGTTGGATGTCCTAATGAAGAGATGCTCTCGAATGACTTCCTTGTCAACAAGAGGGTGAGCATATGGAGAGACACGCTCGATTGAATCTAGGCTTGAAAGAGGCCACTTATCCGTGTAAAGACTCATACCTTTGTTTGGGACTCCAAGCATTGTCCCAAAGTCACTTAATCGAATGTGGTGAGGTGTTTGGTTAGTTGAGAATTCCACAATTATCTCACCATAGTCATCTAGGTCAAGGGTTAATGTTGCATAGAACTCTAAGATGAACCTAGGACAAATTGGTTCGTTGATGTCAAGGAGACAATCAAAGCCAATGGCGGCAAAGTCTTGCCTAATGGATGTACCTTCTAAAAAGGTTGGATCAATGGTTCTACCTTCATGGACGTATCGTTTTTCTAATGCCTTAAAGGTTTCTATTTGGTCTTTGGTGAGACCTTTTGTCTTATGGTGTTCGGGTAGGTATTTGAGGGTTTCCTTATGATCGGATTGGTTTGCGGGAGCCATAACGATTCCTAGAAAACACAAAGTTATATGTTAATGACACTTTAACAATGTGGATGATCTAATGTGTCCCTATATGCAAACAATGAGGAGACATGGTTATCTTGACTCATTTTGATGTTCAAATCGTTTTGTAATGCAAGTTTTGTTATAAAACCAAAGATAACCCAAACGCCCCTAGTTTGATTTTGCTTCATTTGAATGTACCCGAAAATACATATTGGTTACGTATTTCCTTTAGCATTCAAGAGACCCATATGCAAGTGATGTTTCTATGACGTTTTTCATTTGTCTTAACAATGCATTAGGTGTGTTTGGCTATGTGATGTAATTTTTGAAAGAAGTATGCATTAGGTGTGTTTGGTAAAACATGATTTTCAATACCAATAATGTAGTCCCAATTAAGTGAAGTATGAGATTAATTAGTAACTAAGGTTTTTCATGAACTAGCAAGTTTTATGCAAAAAGCCCTAAGTTTCTAGTTAATGAGTGTGGATGAAAATTAACAATTGAATCGAAAATGCAATTATGTAAAGAACACTTACTAGCTTGATTGAATTGAAAGAGATTTGGGTGGGAACCCTAGCTTTTGTGAAGTTATGTGTTTTGGAAGGTTAATGGCTGTTGGTAAGTTGTGTTTTTGAGTTATGAGGGTGTTTGGTTAAGAATTGGATATAAAACAAGCTGCAGCACTGGCGGATACGGCGGAACCAACGAATGGGTTCCGCCCGTTATACCCCAGGGTTCCGCCGGTTCAGCAGAAAAACCAAAATGGTTTGTGACGGTTTTTGTAATCATGCTCTAGTGTTTAAAACTAAGGTTTTAGTTTTCGCAAATCCTAAACTTGGTCTAGAGAGTTTGGATGATCCTAATCTAATAAGTTCGAAGGAGTGTTAACGAATGAGGTTAATGTGACGAACGCTATTGGTTAAGATGTTCCTCAATGAACACTTTTTCCAACATTGTGACGATGAATCACACTATGTCATTTCGAGACCATAGTGGATTGAATAGACGTTGATGTTGACGCTTCTTTTGATGACACAAGAGATTCCGTTGTTTGACACGTGTTTGCTTGATCTCAAGGAGTTTGTTACCGTGCTTTTTCGTCCAATGTCATTTGCGAAGAATTCAAGCCTCTTTGAGAGTCATTTGATAAGAAAGAATAAAGCTAACAAGTACAACTTGTGCTTTTTCCTTTATCTTAGTTATCAAAGTAATTCTACTTGCTTAACGCTTTATGGTTTTCGTTCCCGTTCTTTTGGGACACCATAATTCTTGTGTGGTACCATTTGTAACACGAGCACATAGATAAGTGCTAAACATAATGTTGGATCTAATTGTTATAGCAACAAGTAGTTTTCCGTACATTTCTCTATGCTTAGTTTTACCTACGGATTTACTAATCTCATTCTTGGTAGGTCATCGACGACTTAACAATTGAGAACAAGAAAGTAACTCGGAATGTCTTAGAGTGATAATCCCTTTCTTTTGAATCTTGCTTTTATTATCAAAAAGATTTTTAATAAACTGGTTTGATCACAAGTATGATTCTTGAACTAAGTTTTGTGACTTACGTCAAATATACTTAATTCGGTATTTTGATAAAAGATTGGACGATGATAAGTCAAATCCTTATCATTATTGGACTTTCGACTAAGTTGTCATCTACCAAAGATGATTCCTTAGAAGGAGGTGTTCTTTCGTTAAATGTTGTATTCAACGATTCCTCGACTCTCTAGGTTCTCTTGCTTAAAACACTAAAGATTTTATTAATTTTAAAAAGGTCCAAGAAGTACAACATCAAAAGACTACGTGTCATATTTGATGTGTAGATCTTAGATGCTTTTGACATACTTGTCACCTAAACATCTAAATGTTTACCAATGTGATTATTTTTACTCTTATGTGTTTTATGTGAGTTTTTTTCAAAATAACTTTTGACATCAAACATAATTCGAGACACAAAATATAAGGTTTAAAAACATTGTTTATCAAACATTTATTTTGCAAGATTACAAAGGTGCAAGGCATTCTCACTAAGGAAATTCTTAGTTAGTTATCTTGTAAGCAAATGTTACGAATGACTTACTCAAGAGTTTCTCGTGTTTTATCTCTTGATGGTAAAATAACCGAAGCACCTTATATCTCCTTCTAGTACTAATAACTAAGTATCTATATAGAAGATATTCCATGTAAACACGATTAGCACGTAAACACATAAAGGATACACACAAACTAGCAACACATAGTGTAAACAACAACCAAAGGAATGTAAAAGGAATGTGTACCTTTTAGGTTGTAATGCAATGTAACCAAGATGTCAAGCGCAAATCGTAACAACTTTGTTTTGATGTCACGCTTTGATGATTCAATTAAACTCATGTATCCAAAGGGGTTAGAAGATCATATACAAGTATAAAACATGAAATTCATAATTCCTTTTATCATAAGTTTCTATCATCATATTTATCTTGTAAGTCTAACTTGTTGATGGTCCTTTTGAGTTAAATCCTAATCCGGTTTTATCTCCAAAAGACTTTTGACTTTTTAACATTCTTTCAAGAGACTTTGAACTTTCATCAAATTTTGCCAACATCTTTCCTTTTTCATTTTGCTTTTTAATTTCATTTTTGTGATCTAGACAAAGCTTACATTCTAGATCAATTTCAACACCACTCTCGAGTCTAGACATTTTATCTTCTAACAAAATTTCTTTTTCAAAGTCATTCATAAAAACTTTTGAAGACTCATTGTTAAAGATGGTTTTTAGGTTTAAGTTACCCAAAAGTTTAGACTCGTTTTCTATTTTGGAGAATTCTAAAATGAATGTGTCAAAGCAAAAATGTTTGTTTTCACCATGTACCTTGCTTGTTGTTTCAATGGATTGACAATCACCCACCGGATTATTGTCTTCGTCCACTTCCGTTTCATTCCGTAATTCACAAGCAAGTTCATCAATACACATGTACTCGTCTTCACTTGTACCTTCATTCAAAACATTCAAACTCGTAGTACATGTATAATTTTCAAGTAAGTGCCTATCTATTAGTCTTTCTAAGACTCCCAATTCACATGTAAGATCAAATTGCTCATCTTTGACTTGACATTTTTCTTGGTGACGGTTTAGAATATTTTTCCAAATATCATTAGCCGTTTGACATAAAAAGACTTTTTCAAGCTCATTCTTTGGCAAGGCTTTATAAATCATTTTCTTAGCTTTAATGTTTTTATAAAGATTAGGATACCCTTTTTGATTATCAAAACTTGATTTCATTGGTTTGAAATCACCAATAGAAATGACATGCCAAAGATCTTGATCAATTGATTTTACATAGCTTTCAAAATTACTTTTCCATTCAAGAAAACTTTCTTTTTCAAATAGCGGTAGTTTTTGAATAAATTTCCCTTCTTTGAGATTTTCAAAATCCATGGATCGATCCAAGTTTTAAAATACAATATATTTTAGGGAACTTGAGTAACGTAGCTCTTGATGCCAATTGTGGAAAACTAGAAGGGGGGTTGAATAGTTTACCGCTTTTTAAGTTAATTATCTTTTACAAATTACCCGTTTTAGTTAAAGATATATTGTGACGTTTTGCTTTATTATATGAATGGAAGTACTTTGAAGAACTCAAAGATAATATATAATCACAACACAATATATATGTAAAGCATGTAAGTAAAGAGATAGAACGATCAAACCACAACACGATTGTTTATCGTGGTTCGGCTACAAGGACCTCACTTGTCCTTGCCCTACGTCCACGCCCCGAGTGTCCAACTCGAGAGTTTCAAGCACTATCAACAAACTCCTTCTCGGTGGAGAAACCTTTCACACGTCGCTTACACTTTATCCGGTACTAAGCTAAATACCGGGTTCTAGTTCAAGGTAGAACCAACCTAACGTCGCCTAATTCCTTTTACCGACACAAGGCTAGATGTCGAGTTCTTTACCAAGGGTACAACCACTCCCGTTAGTTCTTTTACAAGGGTACAACAACTCCCATTACACTACGTATTTTGAGGCCTAAAATACTAACCGATCACTTGACACAATACATATGAAGTATAAACTACCAAAGCTTATACTAGACTAAGTTAACAAGTCTTGCAACTTCTTGTTGAAACTTGTAACTTCTTCATTGATCTTGTGGACTTCTTGCTACATAAGATAATCACACAAGTCAAAATGTTCCTGGGTTAGTTGAGAGGATATGTGGATTATTTGGCTCAAAGTGATAAGGATTTTCTTGCAAGTTGACTTCTATTTATACTGCATAAAATGTCAGCTCTGGCGGAACCGGCGGAACCTTCACAAGGGTTCCGCCCGTTGAACTCCAGGGTTCCGCCAGGTCTGCTGAATACCAACCTTGCACACAAAGTAAAATCCTACAAAACAAATGTCAAGTCACATCACATAGGTATGCATTGACTCAAGGAAGAGTTCTTC
This sequence comes from Artemisia annua, assembly GCA_014162995.1. Classification (NCBI taxonomy): domain Eukaryota; kingdom Viridiplantae; phylum Streptophyta; class Magnoliopsida; order Asterales; family Asteraceae; genus Artemisia; species Artemisia annua. The sequence continues at coordinate 211,126 of LBNU01014760.1, forward strand.
CATGCAAGTATAAATGCCAAAGTTAGTCAAACACATAATCTAACTAATGATGATGCATGAACTTATTACACATGATGTGACACAACACATTCAAAGCATGCAAGACACATTGCACACAATGTCACATCAATCCTACATGCTAGCTAAACATAACTTAAAGCTTATGGTAAGTCAAACACACAATCTTCACCTTAATTGCATAAAGACCAAAGCTAGTTATGATCATGATGTGACAACACAAACTAGAAACATGTTAGTATGACATTTATGTGCAAGCCTATGTAATGTCTTAATCAAGTTAATGCTAACATGAATTCTTTCCTAAGTGTGCAAGCAAGATGACATTTAAGTACAAGGCATGTAATGTCATTGTCAAGTTAATGCAAACTTGAATTCTTTCCTAAGTGTGCAAGCAAGTGTTATGACAAGTTAGACACATGAATGCTTGATGTGACAATACACATTAAAGACACAAGTCAAGTCACATCAACTTATTGCTAGCCTACATGCATTGATTCATGGCAAGTTAAACACATAACCTATACATGAATGCATGTCTTAAAGTATCCATTTAAATATATAAAACCAAGTTTATGTTTAAATAGAAATGCAAAGTCTAGTTATATAAGACTTAAAAACTAAAGTGATGTTTTATTACAAACTAAAGTTTGTACTTTGTCATTAACAAAACTTAGCAAAGATCGTTAAAATATAAATAACGTTTTTAGGCGATATTTGTATTAACAATTTTGTTATACAGTCAGTCCTAAATATGAATTACTAGACATATAAGACATTGTAACATTTAAGCTCGGTCTATCGATCTCGATCTAAGCTTACGATTTTGATATTGCAAATATAAAAACCATCCATAGTGAAATCTCGATTTTAACAGCCTTGGTTGCAAGTTTTACCTTTACACATCCTTGCCTTATGCTAAAAGGTATGTGAACCGGAATGAAATTTGAAAGAAACCAGTGAGACGCGTTTGGAGAGACTCTATAATTACTAAGGAAAAACTAATGCGTGCATGAAACGAAGGTGGTATGAGTTGTATCTTAATATGTCAGATTTCACTTTTTAATACCCCTTTATAGTCATAGTGGTAGGTCATTGGTTTTTGATCCATCAGTGTAGTAAGTTGAGAGTAGTCGTTTTGTTACCTGTAGTTGATCCTACATGTTGCTAGTCTGTTATATAATAATTGAAGATACAAAAATGGAAAAAACTAATTTTTTTCTATTCACTAATGGGAGAACTCAATTTTGAAATCGAGCCTTCTGGCTTCAATTTGATTGAACCAATCTAAATTTCATTAAATAATAAATATGTCTAAAAACACATTTATCAATTTTGTAAAAAAAAATATAAATAATTCGGTAATTAATAAAAGTTTAGTTGTTAAGTTTTAAATAAATTATATGAACTAAAATAAACTTATACATTTTTTTAATGACTTTATGTATTTAATTAACACCCCTAGACTTTATATATTTTTTTTAAAACAACATATATGTTGTTGTTATTTATAATTATTATTATCATTATATATAAAATAAAGTACATGAACAAAAAATCATAAATATTAAAATGAAAGCACAAGTTGGTGTGATATATAATAGAATACAAAAGATTACACATGTGCGAACGATATTTATTTATCTTTATGAGATTAAGTAAGAATATCTGAAAATTATTTTTTTACTATCCGCCTTCAATAACGACTCATGTTATTCCTCTTTATAAGTCTAAGTCAGGCGTATACGATTTTAAAATTTAAATACGGCTAAAATTGTTATTAAAATGATTATATAAAATCAAAATGAAGGTACAGTCTCACAAGTTACGTTGAGATAAAAATAAATACACGAGATTTTTCTTATAATAACAACACATGTAACATCTCTCTAAAGTTTACATAAGAACATATATTTGTTTTCAAGGCTCGTTACATGCTATTAAACACCATAATGTCTAGAGTTGATATCAGTGGTTAAATTTAAACAATATTAACCTGAACATCAAATCTGTTAAACAAAGTCAAATTTTTCATTTAAAAAAATATATATCAAACATTAGTTGATACTGAAAATTTTATGTAAAAAAATCGCACACACACAAGTGTTAGAATATATAAGTATAAAATATTATAAATTATTGGATTAATTTCATATTACTCTACTTTTATGATTAATTTAATATATATCTAAAATGTAATCATTCAATATATAATATACAATGTTTTTAAAGAATGTTTGAGTATGTACGAAAATTTCAAATTCAACAAAAAGAGATATAAAATTGCTCCTAAATTATTTTATGAAAAATCATATTTGGCATCCACTAACTGAGTCAAAACCACAAATACGTCTTTTTAGGTTCGGAGTTCGAATTCATGCTATTTACATATGTAGGTAGGTTTCTTATGCTTTATTTTAACTAAATCATTTACCTTCAATTTTACATCCCACATCGACTAAGGAAGTAACGTGTACCCTTGTTATATACCCCTCTAAATTCGGTTCAAGCATGGCTAGATTGTTATTATATATTCAAATATATGTTTAGAATTGATTAATAATAATTATATTTAATCAAAACTAAGCTTAAATTAAATATTACTAAAAATTATAACCTTTTAAATTTAAATACACTATTATATTTTTTCTTTTGTGTTGTTCAAACTAGTTTTAGCTCCTCGCACGCATAAAGATTTGACATAAGTCGTACTTAAAAAGTTTTAACATAAGTCATACTAATTGGGTTTTTGACCGTTCGTCCACCGAACAAAAACATTATAAACTACTTCGTACAACAATAACAATAAATATTATTTTTCTAAAAACAAATATCAATTTTATGAGATATCTTTTATATAAAATTTGTGATTATATATTTTTAAAAAGTTTGAGGTTAAATGTAAATTCTATTTACTAATCAAAATATAACATTATTTTAAATTTAACCATTTTCAGTTTGACTATTTTTTTTCTTTTTTTTTAATTATCAGTTAATGAAAATCATTACCACACGACACACGTCAATCTCTAATCTATAAATTAAACTAAATATAATATTTTTATCATATCACGCTCTAGAGCGTTATAAATATTAGGCATTTTGCTTGATATAATCAAGTTAGTGTCAAACACAAGTATATATTGATTCCCGATCACAAACCAAACGTTGGCTAATTAGTTTATTAGCAGTAAACAAATCGCCTTTTCACTATTGGTTGGGTCAAGTCGTTGCAATATCTAGCTTGCACGTTTTAATTTAGGAGTTGGACTAGGTCACATAGTTCCTAGAGCGGAGGGCCAGAGTAAAAAACTAAAAATTCTAACATTTTACCATCCATTAAACCAAAAATCAACATTACTCAATCACGCCTCCACGAGGTATGATGGAAGTGAGATACACTTATACTTACCCTAAGGTAGAGATGGTGCTTTCAAAAGACCTCCGACCTTTTTAGAATAAACTGATTTACAGAAAGTAAAGATCAAACCATTGAATTTGTGTCCAAAAAGAAATGTTCCCAACCTACTATATTTCACTATCCATTAAACCAAATGTGATAAAAGCTACCAAAAACCAATCTCCACATAAAACATTGGCATATAGAATAAACTGAAATATGATATAAAAATGATGAATGGATATGAAAAGATAAGGTTATCCACCAATAACAAGTGGAAAAGCAGCCACATCAGACTCTCAGATTATATGGAAATCACACAAACACCTCTCAACCTTCCTTTAACTTAACTACTCCTTGGAAGAACCTCTTCTTTCTCATTGACAGCAAAACACACAAAACACAAACACAAGAACAAGAACAACAACCTTGTCAATCAATGGCTTCAACCTCTGCAGTTTCAATGGCCATGCCATTGACCAACAACACTGCTCTCCCCACAAACAAGTTCTTCAACCCATTGACCATTAAGGTTTCTTCAAAGACCTTGGTTGGTGCACCATGCAAAAGGATGGTAGTAAGGAGCTCAATGAAAGAGAAGGCAGTGACAGCTATGACTGCAGCTGCTTTGACAGCTTCCATGGTGGTTCCAGATGTAGCTCAAGCTGCTTCAGGTGTGACTCCATCACTAAACAACTTCTTGCTAAGCATTGGTGCTGGTGGTGTGGTTCTTGCTGGTATCTTGGGTGCTATCATTGGTGTTTCCAATTTTGACCCTGTCAAGCGTGGTTAATTTTATTTATCTAATGCTTTTTTATGTTCTCTTTTGTTGTTTCTCTTCTGGTGATTCCCTGTGTATGAATTATATGATGTGTAATTTCTTTATATAATCAAACTTATTATCATTCATCTCATTTTAGGTTTTTCTTTCACAATCCATGCATGTATGTTTGCTTAATCTAGTTATGTTAATATTATCCATGATAAAAATGAGTTTAGAAGTTATAATTAATCATTTGAGTAACACATATATTGGTTATCCAATGAATCAACAAGATTATATGTAATTGTATTCTGTCGTAAGAATATTTACAATTTCTATTGCTCAATCAATTCAAATGAGGATGTTCCAAAAGTCTTAGAATAGACTAGTGTTCCAACCTAGTGACCTACTAAGGTGAACATCTTGTGATGGCCATGGAAAAGTCCGTAAATAGCCACGGGAATGCTTGTTAGGCCGTGTGCACTGCATCAAAAAAGGCCTGATTCTCCGTTTACCCGTTTTAAAAAGGACTAAACTTATTAAGACAAAATTATCTATGATACAGTAACTAATATTCGGATGTATATTCAAGTGGCTTCTTCGTTACTAGTTTTTGTGACGAGGGACACAAGCAGGGTGGATTGTGTGTGGTCATAGACACACAATTTTTTGCGGCGTAGTGTTAATACATGTAGAAAAAACCTGATTTTTTTTTTGCGGTGTAGCACTAAGAACACCGTTATTTGTACGATTGGTTGTAGTTGTTTAGCCTTTGTGGTCACAAGCTTCCTAGTATACTTATGGTCAATATTGGCCATATGTGTTAACTATTTAAGGTCAATTTAAGCCAGTATTGCTCGTTACAAATGATAACAAATGCTCTTTCATTTCTCTGAAAATTGGAATGTGACATTTTGCGACCACATGCTAATGAAAATGCTAGACAATGGAACTTGCTGTGGATGTCTGAATAACTAAGTTTTGGTTTATGTCTTCATAAGGCATCCATGTTAGATTGTTTCAGAAAACAATTGATCCTCATGTCTCTCTCTTTATGCTATTAGTGAGGTAGCTATGAGTTTATGGGCTCTTTTCCATAACAAGAATTGGGCTCAAGTTGTATTCTCATTAATATCAATTGGGCTCATATCAATGTCAAATGTCTAGAGTTTACAACCACTCAAACTGAATCCAGTTATAATAGGACAAAATTTAAGGAAACCAACCAGTCATGGAAAGATGATGTATGTAAGTGTAAAATGTTCATGCATCTACTACGTACATATGTATGTCATCTCTAATCTAAGCACACATCATATGCATGCATTGTGTTCAATCTCATCACACCATTATCGTATCGTTACCGGTAGCTATCAGCTTTCTTGCTTACGCCACAAACTACACATGACCAAAACTTTTGTTGTGGTTTTTTTACTTCCAATCCATTAAATCTATAAAAAGTATTTTTTAAATTCTTTGTAATATTATTGGACAAAGGGATATGATATCTTTTTGAAACATAAATAAATAAATTGGAATATATAAGGAAAGTGATCAGAAATGCTGCAAAATAAAATCCAATACGAGTAGAAGAAGCCCTTTCCACGTGTAACAACTTATTACATATAGATAAGCCTTAAATAAATACGCCAATATACCATACTAAATAAATGCTTTTAACGTTTTCGAAACTATTTTATTCGTTTAATTTAATTTGGATATTGTTCTTGATTTCACCAAACATCTTGTATAAAGAGAAATATAAATTCGTGATTATTTTATCATAACTAATTAAGATAACTTGAATGCTGTAAGAGCTTTCTTCAAGAATTCTACCAATTCTCTTTTTGTTCTATAGAGTAAAGAAAATTTGTAAGTAAATACTATTACTTGAAAATAATACAATTAGAGTGATGATTTGCAGACTCTCATTTTTTATTTGCACACATTAACCTGTGCTATGAATGATTATACATTTATTATATGTTACTGAAGTGTGCATATAAGAAATTAAAATGTGACAATCATTTCTCATACAATTATATTTTGGTAACTACTTGTGGTTATATTTTGGTCAATATCCAATGATACAATTATATCTTATCGAGAATATGTTTAAAAATAATTTAACTTTTTTATCTTCTTGTAATACTTCGTACATGACTATTTTTATGTTACTTCGACGGTACAAAGTTTTGACTTACATATACGTGCACATGAGTAACTCTATTAACATTTCTGACATCTATTGCGGTCTCATTCAAAATGTATAATACTAAGTGTAATAAGGGTGAAAATGTCAGTCGGTCTCCTCATAATGGACTGGTCCTACTCGGGCGGCCTTATTAAACATACTTGGTCAGTCGATGATGAAGTAGAAAAGAGGGTTGCCTTGCTGACCGATTTGTATGCATTTTTGTGTGAGTGAGTATTTATTTAAAATGTACTTTTGTAGGGTATGTTTTTCGCGGTATCGGTCTCTTTATTACATTAAGTTGATCACCAAGTAGTTTTGAAAAAAAAAAAAAAAAAGAAAAAGAAAAAAGATGAGATGCCAGGTGAGACGCAAGTCACTTGGGAGGAGGGGTGTGTTCCTTATTACAACTAGTCTAATAAAATTTGTATTTTATCATAGTCACAAGTTTTCAAACCTCTAAGAGTACAAGATATCTTATGTTGTCGTGGGCCGATGCCGTGATAAAGGTGCTGTCATCTCAACACTTTTTTCTATAACACCAAAATTTATAACTCAGCACAAAACACCTCTCCTTCTAAGAAAAGTGATGTCATGGGTAAAAGTGTTGCAATGGGCTTACATATAACCTAATAAAACACAAATTAAAAAATAAATAGAAAAGAAGAGTTAGGATCAAATGAGAAGAAAAACTAAAATGAGAAGGATGAGAAGAAACCACAACCACACATTTGAGATGCACCTACAAAAATAGATGCATCTCCCCTTAAATTTCTCTCTTTTATTTGAATTGTGTGGTTGGAAACTTTTCTCACTCTTCTCATTTTATTTTTTCTTCTTACTAGATCCATTCCCTAGAAAAGAAATACTTATTTGGTGGGCTGGTGGGTATGACGCCAGAGCCAATGGCACGAGGTTCGGTATCCTCTAAACGTCATGAGGGTCGCATTGAAATGGCACCACCGATACCAGCCAGGGTATCGTGTGCTCTAACGCAAGTTTTAATATTTCTTCTTGTATAATACAAGACATCTTTTCATTAGTGCCTATTTGCATAATACTAGTATTTGCATTTATTAAAAAGTATCATGAGACCATAAATGTTATTTAGATCTTTTTATGATTCTTATTTGAACCATATAATTTTTAAATTCTACTACTCATTATGTCTTAAATTTATTTTCATAATCTTTTTTAAAAAAAATCTCAAAATAATTGTCTAATTAAAATTTAGATCAAGTTTATCATATTTATTATTACAAATTACATAGTTATATATTGTCTACCGTATCTCTATTTTTAAAAGAGTGATATAGTACATGTGGAGAGAGATATATAGATTTAGACAGGGAGTGGGTCGGGCCTGTGTTTGTGTGACTGTCAAATCTACATATTCTCTCCTTCTCTCTCACATACTTTACATTCATCCTCCATATCTATTTTCTTCTCCTCAATTCTAAATGCTCCAACATTTTTAAGGTACATACTTCTTCTTCTTCTTCTATTTTTTTAAATAAATTATGTTACATATTTATATTTTGATGATACATATTAAAGCAGCTTCTTAGTGTTGTTGACTTGTGGTTTAGTTTCTAAGTTAATGTGTTACTATGTTGAAATTTCATATTAAACTAGCTACTTATCATTATCTTTGATCTTTGTTATATATAAGCTACACATCTTTTACAGTATATAATACAGATATGATCAAAATGAAGCAAATAATGTGTTTGTTTTTCTGGATTATGATTACATGGGTTTGTTTTGGTCAAGTTTATATGCTATTTTAGGAATTAATTTATGCCACTGTGCAAAACTGATGCTTTAATGTACGGTTTCTTTTTTTCTTTTTAATTCCTACATTTATTTCTTATAATTTTTTGTCCTTGTCTTCAACTTTACCAGAATTTTAAGCAAACCCCATTTCAGTCTTTTTAATAATTTGAGTATATGCAATTATGCATGGTTCATATCTTGTTAAAAAAAAATGATGTCTTGTTATTGTGTTGGAAATAGTACACATTTGATGTTCATATGATATCTCTTTGTATGTGTTTTGAGATTCTTCTTTTTTGAAGAAGTAGCTGCTAGCCCTCCCTGGCCTTTTTTTTTTGGTAAGTACATTTGGAAAAATAAAGTTTTACTTTTTATGGATATGGGATCTGCTTTTCACATCTCATCATACCCAAAATTATACTAACTTCAATAATGCTGAATTATTAGCCCAAAAGAATAATGATTATTAATTAGCTAAATATCTGTTTTAAAATTCACATTTTTGTGTTTATCCATGTAAACAAGAACTCCCATATCTTACAAATTGTCTTTATTGCTCAAAGTTTAATTCTTTCATGTTTCTTGTCTACCCTTTTGACTTTAGAAGTCAAACTTAAATTACTCAGTTTTGTAACTAGTGACATTTTAACGAAACTTTTATAACATGAAAGTTTGGTGTACTAGTTGATGTCACCTTTTTCTATGATTTTATATTAAAGTTAGATAAAATAGGTAATAAATTTATGATTGGAAGTAGTAGTTGATTTGACTTTCAGAAGTCAACGTATGAAATGTGTATATAATGTATGCAGGATTAGTATTGATTTGATGAGAAGATTAATGGAGGGTGAAGCATATCAATTGATGGGAAATGCTGGATTTCAGTTAGATGGGAAAGCGTTGCAAATGTTTCAAAAGAGTTTCCTTCAAGTTCAAAGCCTTTTGGATCATAACCGCATCTTAATCAACGAGATTAATCAGAATCACGACTCAAAGATTCCGGATAATCTAAGTAGAAATGTGGGCTTGATTAGAGAACTCAACAACAATATAAGAAGAGTGGTTGATCTTTATTCCGATCTTTCGTCAAATTTATCAAAAGATGTTAATTCATCCGAAAGCGATTCAAGATTAGATGCAAAAGCTTTGCACAAGAGGATTAGGCCTGCTTAGATAGAATGTAGCCAATGCATCCTCTTATGTTTTCTCCTAAGTTAAAGATGGTATTATGACTTGTAACAAATGCATTAGTTAAATGTTGTTGGTTTTTAATTATTAATATGGTAATATTCTTTCCTTGGCTTTATGTCTCCAGCTTTTGGTTGGTTTTTTTGGATGTAAACTTTATGTTATTTTGATGATTTGTAGGAGGCTAAAATTGAGCACAGAAACAGAAACCATAGATTGCATATACATGTGTTTTTTTGTCTGCAAAGATGCTCTGAACACAAACTGAAGGAGATACAAAAAAAAGCAGCTTTTTAGTCCCCAATCACACACCACCACCCCTTTAACCCCCACCCAACTCAATCTCATGACCTTTTTCACTCTTTTTTTGTCTTCCTATTTTTGTGTTTAAATATAATTGGTAGCCAAACTCTCATTACTTTTTCTTCCCACTTATTCTTACTTAATACTCCTACATATCCTCCTAATCATATGCTACTCTTTTAATCACAAGATACTGACATGTAAAAAACACGTATTATTTTTGTGTGAGTAAGAAGATATATACGTAAGAATAAAATATAAAAGAATTTAGCAATGCTCTTAAATCAAACCCTTTCTATTTAAGCTTATTTGTCTAGCTAATTGATTTATTAAAAACTTTTGAATAGTATATTATTTTGAGCTTATTAGCTTACTAACTGGAGCCGATAGCTTATTTAAGCTAATGAACTCAAGTTTGTAAGCCCACAAAATTAATCTTATTTAACTTTTGAAAAGTTTAATAAGCTTGGAAAATAAGCTCAAACCGCACCCATCAAATTGATAGGTGCATGTCACAATTTAATCTAGTAGATTATACATTCATTAGTATGTTGAAGTATTTGAGTTGGTGTTTGAAAGTGAAAGAAATTGGTCAAGAAGTTAATCCACTTAATGCAATATAAAAAAGTTGTTGCTTTTGATTTTATAGTATTTACTTTTAGAGCATGCAACCTTTTGGTCTTTGGTATTTTACTATTCAGAAACTATATGAAGTTAAAAATATCATTTATAGATGTGTGTCTTGGCAAAAACATATTTGTTAGCTTTACTCGGTAAAAATGTACCTTAATCTAATAAAGAAACAGAAATGTTAAGATGTTGGTGCACGCTCTTTGCATTGTTAGTTAATTACTTAGGGGATCACATGTTTAGCACAACCATCACCAAATGGCTTAGTCCTCACAAGACATATAGAGTTTGAATCTTATAAGGTACACATATGAGGTGATTAGCTAGGGAAATGGTCGGAAACAGCGACAGCAATACCTTGGTGCGTACATCATATTAGTCAAAGACCCGCTTTTTCTCGAATAACCTGAACATGAAAAACCTTATTTGTTTACCACGTCTATCAATGGTTAAACCAAATGAACTTCATATTCGCTAGAACGAATGCATGATTATTGATGGAAAGAAAGTAAAAAATGTCGGGAAAGAAAAGGTATGGCAATAGTAGTAGAAGTGAGAGTGAGCTCGACACGAACTGAATGACTTATAAAAAGCAGGACCCCCTCAAAACTCAACTCAACTTACTTATGTACTTTTATTTTTCCTCTTTCCATACTTTCTTTTAGAAAAAGATTTTTAAATTTTAGCCTCATACTTTTTAGTTTTTATATGTATTATTTCAATCAAGAGTATGCTAGTAGCTTGATATACAAAATGGGAGGTAGGTGTGGCTCTTAATTTCCTAACCTAGGATTAATAGCCTATATAGGGCTCCACCACATCATTCCATCCAAATGTTTTCACTTAATTGCCTCTTTATTTTTTCAAACACAATCAAGGTTTTACACATATATGAAGTAACCATTCAACAAAATAAGATTCTTTGTGTTACTTTATTTTCAGGTTTAATTCTTTGATGCAAAAGAATGAATTAACGAGTTAATAAATGTCGTATATATCAACTAGTGAATATGGGAAAAGAAACGCAATTTCAAATTAAATGAACATAACGTATGGCAAATTAAATGTCATTGTTTTTAAAAAAAGTTGAGGCTTAGTGATTACTGATTCTCCTTGATATTAAAAGTGGGTTCACAATTTTAAAATGTTCTTGCCAACGATGATAATTGCACAAGATATAACAGGAACTACACTTGCATTGTTTACGTTATAAGAAATGCGTCTGCAATTCGGTCAAACACTTACGTACAAGATTGGTTTTTGCAATGTCTCGAACTATCGGTCATAGATCAACTTTTAGATGGTGAGTGAATAGCAAAGACCTTATATCACAACTGCAGGGACGGAGCCAGGGGGTTCCCGGGGTGCCCGTGCACCCCATGAATTTTTCGATATAGTGTTAATTTTTGAAGAAAACACCGATTTTTCCTAAAGTCATCTCAAATGCACCCGGTCCATCGAAATGTGTTTCTAATATTATTGTTCAAAATTTTTTGTGCACCCGGTCATATATGGTGCTGGCTCCGTCACAAGAGTAAAATTTTAACTTAAAAGTTCCTTTTCATGAGTTAGCTATGCTTTGCTTGACACTTATTAGGGTGGTAGCATTGTTGCCTAAAGGTTTATGAAGGTTTATGATAATTGACCAATAAAGAACATGCAACACATTTCATGCCTAAGCATGCCTAATCTTTCATTTTTAGTGGCAATGTCATGCCTAAGCATGCCTAAATTTTTTTTTTTAAACCACCCCAACGGTAACAACAATTACTCCCAACGTTCGAATTATTTATTGCTTTCTATCTCACCGATTCGGTAATTGTTACCGAATTGAATGCCGAATTGGCCATGCCGAGACATTGGCAGTGTTGTTGCCGAACGTTGCCGAGTGTTGCCGAGTCTCACCGATCAACGTTGCCACCACCCTTATAATTTTAATCATAAATTTTTGTCACACTGATAATTTTGTTATAATGACACTAAATGTTTTAAAACCTTGATTTCTGAACAAGTATACATTCTCGATATGTATAATATAATATAAAAAATGTTGATATGGATTTTGCAAGTTCGAGGGCTACTATACGTCAACCACAAGCACCCCAATATCGTCAGTTGAACATATATAATGCCAACAATTTTCTTTTATAAAATAGCTGTAACATGTGAAGTTACATACAAATGAAGATGGAAGTCTGGGCTGGACCTATTGTCTGTCTGGTGTGTAGGTAACTGTAGGAATATGCCAAGCCATTTATATATATCAGTGCACTATGCTCAATACAAATACCACATTTCTATTCACATTTTGGAAATAATGTGACACACAACTTTGTTTATCACGATACTTTTGTATTTAATACGGAGTAATAAGATTTTAATTTAAATGAGGGACGATTTCAATTGCTACAAAATCAAGGCTTTACTGCTTTAGTTAATAGCCGTATTATAACATTATTGTTGTTATAATATAGTAGTAGTACATGCATGATGCAATAATAGTGAGATACATTTATGATAAGTGAATGAAGATAATACAAGTAAGCCAAAATAGAAGAAACATAACATGTGAAGCAGGAATCTAGCTTTCCATATTATAGTTGTCAAATACATATGTTGGTAGTAGATTACGCCATTATTGATTTGTAATTATAATCTAGGATTAGATTAGGTACCCCCCTGCAGATGCACTTACTATTTTTTTAATTCATTGCCCATGCTCTCAACTATCATCATCTAGCTACCTAGTCCTACTCATTTTGCCACTTTCTAAATATAAATAGAACATTGTTCCAAAAAATGAAAAATATAAATATAAACTAGAAATCTAAAAAAAATTGACATATTAGTGGAAAACAACGTACTAGTTAGAGCATTGAGTGTGATGAAGAGTTTCAACTTTCAACTAAGTCAAATGAGTCCTATCAGTATCACATCATTTCACCACTCACATTTAAAAATACCCCCTTACTCATAGCACAAAACAACTAAGCCATTTGGGCCTCAACCACCTCCAATTTCATAACACAAAACAACGGCACTCTGCAAATTTCGTTTGTCTTTTACTTCGTTGAATTCCCGGCGAGGCAAGAAGTGGTGAGCACAAGAGGTGTGGCGGTGACCAAGTGGCGAGCTTCGGCAAGGCTCCACGTTGGACTCGGCAAGCCCTGGCTCTCGCCACAATACTCGATGCTCTTAATGTTCAATTCATATGCTCTTGAGTCTTGAGTAAACTACAATAGTGCTTTCTAGTGCATGTATGTGTTTTGGATTGGGCCATGAGATCTGGTTGGGCTTTGGGATTTTGCTTGGTCCAGTTTGTTTTTAGGTGGGCTTTCCCATTTTTCATCAAAGTGTTTGTTTTAAATCTCTCAAGAGTCAAGTCTTCATTAGTTCATTCATCTTGCTCTCTTTAATTTAAATCAACGGATTTAACATCAAAGTTGACTTAGAAACTATAATGAATATTTTTTTTTTTGACAAAAGTCGATCAGATGTAACCAAAGAATTGTGAATTTGTGATTATAACTTGATCCCTCACATGGTTGGAGCTACGGTGGGTCCGGGAACATACATTGCAACATAGTCGTAATGCTAATTTTTGTAAACAAATTGTTTTTTTTCTTCAACTTTAATCGTTTAGTTTTAATTTTTTTCGGTGTGTTTCTTCTCTTAATTGGTTTTATTTAATGCATTTGGCCACGCGTGTCATGTTAGAAGTTCCGATTTTGAACTCAGTCTTGTCATTTAGAATTAATGGTGGAGCTTTTCGATAGGTTAGAACTTAACAGTCCCTCCATTAAGGCCATAATAATTAATCTATACAGTGAAAGAAATTAATATGGCATTGAAGACTGGGACTCGTATAGTGATTTTTATATATCAAGTGTAAAAAATATGGACAATACGTATATGCATTTGTTGCCCACAAAATTGCTATCATAATGATAAAAATAGAAAGTTTGCTTACCACCTTCTTATTCAGAAATGATAACTATTTAATTCTCCCAACTGCCACCCCCCTGCAGGGACGGAGCCAGGGGGTGTCCCGCGGGTGCCCGTGACACCTATGGATTTTTTCGATGTAATGTTAATTTTAAGAAAAAACATCGATTTTTCCCAAATAAATCTTAAATGACCCCAGTCCATCGAAATGTGTTTTTAGTCTTATTTAGTTAGCATCTTAAACTCTATTATATTACGGTAAAAAAAAATTTGTGCACCCGGTCATATTTGTTCCTGGCTCCGTCCCTGCCCCCCTGTCAAGGCTTCTTCAAACTAATTCCATGTTTAACCATCAAGTTAATATTTACTATTTTTTTTAACCAACTAGTTAATGTTGGAACTTTAAATGACCAATATGTTCATTTCAGGTGCATTGATCAAGTTATAGCAAAGTTGTTAACAAATGAACTTTAAACTTGTCTGTTTGAACTGTCTTTTGAGTTTTTACGATTTTGAAGCTCTATAAAAGCAACCTTTGTAGCTAGACGAAGCTACGAATTTGAACTTAAAAAGAAACTTATGATGGTCTTTCCATCTATCGGTATACGTTGTACAGAGATGGTACTACTTACGCGCAATGGTGTAGCTTTCCTTTTAAATACTACAAGTCTATAGAAATATGATGTCTTGTGTGGTTGTGTGCCACTAAACAGCTTAATTTAGGGGTGATTAATTCGTTTCAGCAAATTGGGATGATACGCCGATTATAATGTGACTAAGAAATAAATGCTGCATGTGATACAAGTTTGAGATACATCTTTAAAAGATTAACGAACTTAATTCTAATGATTAAAGCTTTAAGATAAGCTTGGGTAAAACTTAATTACTAGTTAGTAATATATGTTCTATGACTTCAAGATCACCTCTAATGTGCACATCGATAGCAAGCAACCAAAGTTTCCTGTAATCAAACACGATTTTTCAAGCATTCCCGGAGGAAAAAAATACAACCTACAGTACAAAATCATACATGTCTTGAGTTGTTCTACACTTCTACCCATGACCCATCCATCCGGTTAGAAAGGATAATATATGAACAATTGTGATAATTAGAACCTTTTATTAAATTCTAAAGAATATAAAAAAGGTTTTTCAAATAAGACCTGGATCTTACCAACCCGAGCCACCTCAAAATGACCCACTGCAGATCTAACTTAGTGATGAAATATTCCGCAGTGTAGCAAGATCTGACTTGCGTAGATCTATATCCTTTTATATCAAAAGTGAACCGTCAACAAGACATTATACTATAGCATCCTTTTAAAAAGAATCAAAATCAACTTAGCCCACATGTTAGGATGAAGTGCGGCCTCGACAAAGCTACTGCAGCACTAAGCTACACACAAATGTTTGGATCACTAGACCTGCTACATTGCGCCAAATGAAATTTTACGAAGATGTTTACTTATTTGTCTATTGTGAACTTAATACACTCAGGTGCATTTGTTCTCAAAAGAGTTGATTTGAATTAACAAACAAAGAAGGAAAAATGCTTGGTGAATTGAAGGGTCCCCCTCACACATGCATGCATTAAAAACATAAACCTTTTTCAAGAAACATTGTTCTACTCAGCTGACTTGCTATGATGCTTGATTTTTCATCATATTTAACAGTCATTGTCACTCTAGTAAATGCATACTATATATAAACATACGAGAGGGACCCACCATTAGAATCCTTGACTATGTGAGCATCTCATCTAAGCCATGTATATATAGAACTATGAGACCATTGCTACATCAAACTAAGAGACAAAGAAGAAGATGGGAAGAAGCCCATGTTGCACAAAGATAGGCCTGAATAGAGGCACATGGACAGCTTCAGAAGACAAGATTCTTAGTGACTACATTAAGCTTCATGGTGAAGGCAAATGGAGACAGCTTCCCACAAAAGCGGGTATTCAATTATCTATGTATTTGTCTGTCCAGTATCTGTGTGTGTGCATGTGTCACTTACTGTGTACATACGAATCTTTGCAGGTTTAAAGAGGTGTGGAAAGAGTTGCAGGTTGCGATGGTTGAATTACTTGAAACCGGATATTAAGAGGGGAAACATATCTTGCGATGAAGAAGATCTCATCATCAGGCTCCATAAACTCTTGGGAAACAGGTCTGTTATCTAGTCTGTAAAAGTCAACATTAAAAGTCATGGAAACTTTTTGATGTTACTTGTACTGTTGTTTGTGTGTGTAGATGGTCGCTTATTGCTGGGAGGCTCCCAGGGCGAACAGACAATGAAATAAAGAACTACTGGAACACGACACTTGCCAAAAAGGTGTATGATCTTCATCATAATGACCAGATTAATCTGGTGTCGAATCAGTCTCAAGAACAACTTAAGAAGAGAAAAGACAAGGAACGTGTGAACGATACAGACACGAATGTTGCTACAACCAAATCGGTGAGATGCTCCAGGACACATTTTAGCCCACACCCGCAACAAATTCAGCCACAAAAATGCAACCTCGTTGAGATTAAAGATCTGGCTAACCCTAAACCTATTGAACCAGCTGCTGCATTCCCATTCTATCATACAGATACTTTTACTAGTAATAACAATCCATCAAGTTTTAATCTTGATGTTAATATGGGAGAAGGGGCTTGTTTATCTGGTCTTTTCAATATGGATTTCCCAGATTCGTTCAACTTAAACGATCAAATGGTAAAAGGAGGTGACATGCTGTCCGGTTCATCAACTACTGCCACTGCTGCAGATGCAACAGAGGCTTTATCTAAGGAAATTAATGACTATTTTAGTTCGATTCCTGAAATTGGAGGAGAGTGGCTATCTTCATTATAAATTATGTATAAACAACAGTATTATTCATCTTTTCTAATACTGTCTATTACTATTATTCCCTATCGGAACTACACATTTGATAAGTCGAATGCAATATTCCTATAAGAGAAGTGAGTGGAACAAAAAATTGATAGGAATTGAATGAACCCATTGCTAAAAGTTCATAATGTTGCATCAGTGTCAACTTCCCTCTTAAATTTGGGTGGTTGCAGATCACAAAATTGACTAACACATAATTAGAGACAATGATGTATATCTTCACCTTTACTTCATTTTCACCCTTTCATAATTTATTACCTCTGATATCAACTTTTTCTTGATATGCTAACAAATATTTTCAATAAACCTGAAAGAACGACTTGATAAAACACTACCATATTTGATCACATCAGGAATAATCAGAAAAAACAGAAAACTATTGGCTTTTTAATTTTTCAAAAACGATAACAGGGTGCTTGGAATTGCTTATATAGTTATATTGGAGTGCTTATCTGCTTATAAAAATGCTTGTTTTAAAGTAAAATCAACAAAGTTATCCAAACACTAAGAACTGCTCATTAGCTTAGAAGTTAAATGATACACAAAACAGACTAGAATAAGCAAATCCAAACAGGCTCAAACTTTTACATTCATATAAAAGATGACAGATGACGTACGGGCTTGAATATGTTTAGATATAAATGCAAACATGTCCCCCGCCATAGTTATAATCGGAGACAGGAAAGGCATACACGCATTGATATCCTATAAAGTCATGAGCAATGGTTGGTGATATATGTTTGAATTTATCAGAGCATTAGATCGAGTTTACAAGAACCTGGTTATCCTAGTTTCTAAGTGGGTGGTGGGCAGTAGAAGTAGAAACCATCTGAAGCATCAATGTTGCATACTGAACAGCCGTGTGTTGCAAAGTGTATTCCCCAGAGAGGCCATAGTCGGCAAAGTTTGGTTCCATGTGAACAAAATGACCCGGGAATGATCTTTTAGCGAGCACGTCCTGCCATATGTCAAAAAACTCAGCCATGATCTTATGCGACTTTTCCCATGAAGAGATGGGACGGTATTCCATCTGCATTAAAAAAAATGCTCAAAAAATCAATATTTGACAGTGACTGATTATTAATAAAAGTCAAACGGTTAGAGAGTCGTTTTTGTGTACCTCTAAAACAATGCCTCTAATGCTTTCGGAAGAGGCAATGGAGGCAACTTTACCAAGACGCAGCTGGAAATCGCCAAGCTGATACTGAAGGCCTTCAAAGTTGAGAGCGACTCGAGTTTTGTAGGACTGGAGTTTCTCCATGATGGTCTGGATAGAGGAGTCGGCCTCGAGGACTAAGCGATGAGTACGTAAAACAAAGTAGTATTTGTTGGGCTGGTCGGGGAGGGAGATGCCGAGGAAGTCGCGGGGGAATTCAGAGGCATTGGCTTGGTCTAGGAATAGGTATATATTCAAATGAGACTTATTATTAAATAAAGAAGGAATAAATGAAAAAAAGGTGCAACCTTTAATAACGGGTCTGTAGAAGCTGAGAGTGGACTTCCATTTGGGACCCTTGAGGCCGTTGATGGCTTCGACGCATTGGGATATTTCTGCCAGTAATTGACCGCTCACCGTCTGCCCTGCATTCGGCTGCCAGTGCAATACCCTATTTCACAATCAATTCAATTCTTATATACTTCTGTAATAAAATATACACAAGAAGAAGAAGAAGAAGAAGGGTGTTGTTACCATTTTATAGGCATGGTTGATGACGATGATGATGATGATCGGAAAAAAGCCCTAACCCCCCTTTGCTCTGCTCAACTGGTACTGTCTGTCTGTATAAAGATAAAGTCAATAAAAATACTACGGAGTATTANTCTTTCATCATATTTAACAGTCATAAGTCACTCTACTAAATGCATACTATATATAAACATACGAGAGGGACCCAGCATTAGAATCCTTGACTATGTGCGCATCTCATCTAAGCCATGTATATATAGAACTGAGACCATTGCTACATCAAACTAAGAGACAAAGAAGAAGATGGGAAGAAGCCCATGTTGCACAAAGATAGGCCTGAATAGAGGCACATGGACAGCTTCAGAAGACAAGATTCTTAGTGACTACATTCAGCTTCATGGTGAAGGCAAATGGAGACAGCTTCCCACTAAAGCGGGTATTCAATTATCTATGTATTTGTCTGTCCAGTATGTGTGTGCGTGTGTCACTTACTGTGTACATATGAATCTTTGCAGGTTTAAAGAGGTGTGGAAAGAGTTGCAGGCTGCGATGGTTGAATTACTTGAAACCGGATATTAAGAGGGGAAACATATCTTGCGATGAAGAAGATCTCATCATCAGGCTCCATAAACTCTTGGGAAACAGGTCTGTTATCTAGTCTGTAAAAGTCAACATTAAAAGTCATGGAAACTTTTTGATGTTACTTGTACTGTTGTTTGTGTGTGTAGATGGTCACTTATTGCTGGGAGGCTCCCAGGGCGAACAGACAATGAAATAAAGAACTACTGGAACACGACACTTGCCAAAAAGGTGTATGATCTTCATCATAATGACCAGATTAATCTGGTGTCGAATCAGTCTCAAGAACAACTTAAGAAGAGAAAAGACAAGGAACGTGTGAACGATACAGACACGAATGTTGCTACAACCAAGGTGGTGAGATGCTCCAGGACACATTTTAGCCCAGGCCCGCAACAAATACAGCCACAAAAATGCAACCTCGTTGAGATTAAAGATCCGGCTAACCCTAAACCTATTGAACCAGCTGCTGCATTCCAATTCTATCATACAGATACTTTTAGTAGTAATAACAATCCATCAAGTTTTAATCTTGATGTTAATATGGGGGAAGGGGCTTGTTTATCTGGTCTTTTCAACATGGATTTCCCAGATTCATTCAACTTAAACGATCAAATGGTAAAAGGAGGTGACATGCTGTCCGGTTCATCAACTACTGCCGCTGCTGCAGATGCAACACAGGCTTTATCTAAGGAAATTAATGACTACTTTAGTTCGATTCCTGAAATTGGAGGAGAGTGGCTATCTTCATTATAAATTATGTATAAAAAACAGTATTATTCATCTTTTCTAATACTGTCTATTACTATTATTCCCTATCGGAACTACACATTTGATAAGTCGAATGCAATTTTCCTATAAGAGAAGTGAGTGGAACAAAAAATTGATAGGAATTGAATGAACCCATTGCTAAAAGTTCATAATTTTGCATCAGTGTCAACTTCCCTCTTAAATTTGGGTTGTTGCAGATCGCAAAATTGACTTAAACACATAATTAGAGACAACCATTGGCTTTTTAATCACATCAGGAATAATCAGAAAATTCAGAAAACCATTGGCTTTTTAATTTTTCAAAAACGATAACAGGGTTATAAAAATGCTTGGAATTGGTTATGGAGTGCTTATCTGCTTATAAAAATGCTTGTTTTAAAGTAAAATCAACAAACTTATCCAAACACTAAGAACTGCTCATTAGCTTAGAAGTTAAATGATACGCAAAATAGACTAGAATAAGCAAATCCAAACAGGCTCAAACATGTCCCCCCACCATAATTATAATGGGAGACAGGAAAGGCATACAGGCATTGATCTCCTATCAAGTCACGAGCAACCAATATTGGCTAACAATAACATCAACGGTTGGTGATATATGTTTGAAATTTAACTGAGCATTCGATGGAGTTTACAAGAACCTGGTTATCCTAGTTTCTAAGTGGGTGGTGCGCAGTAGAAGTAGAAACCATCTGAAGCATCAATGTTGCATACTGAACAGCCGTGTGTTGCAAAGTGTATTCCCCAGAGAGGCCATAGTCGGCAAAGTTTGGTTCCATGTGAACAAAATGACCCGGGAATGATCTCTTAGCGAGCACGTCCTGCCATATGTCAAAGAACTCGCCCATGATCTTATGCGACTTTTCCCATGAAGAGATGGGACGGTATTCCATCTGCATTAAGAAAACGCTCAAAAAATCAACATTTTTTTCAGTGACTGATTATAAATAAAAGTTAAACGGTTGTCGGGTTATTTTTATACCTCTAAAACAATGCCTCTAATGCTTTCGGAAGAGGCAATGGAGGCAACTTTACCAAGACGCAGCTGGAAATCGCCAAGCTGATACTGAAGGCCTTCAAAGTTGAGAGCGACTCGAGTTTTGTAGGACTGGAGTTTCTCCATGATGGTTTGGATAGAGGAGTCGGCCTCGAGGACAAGGCGATGAGTACGTAAAACAAAGTAGTATTTGTTGGGCTGGTCGGGGAGGGAGATGCCGAGGAAGTCGCGGGGGAATTCAGAGGCATTGGCTTGGTCTAGAATACATTTATTCATTCAAATGAGACTTATTATTATTATTATAAAATGAATAAAGGAATAAATGTGAAAAAAGGTGCAACCTTTAATAACGGGTCTGTAGAAGCTGAGAGTGGACTTCCATTTGGGACCCTTGAGGCCGTTGATGGCTTCGACGCATTGGGATATTTCTGCCAGTAATTGACCGCTCACCGTCTGCCCTGCATTCGGCTGCCAGTGCAATACCCTACACACCACCAACCATATTTACAATCAATTCAATTCTTATATAATACTGTAATAAAAGATAAAGAAGAAGAAGAAGGGTGTTGTTACCATTTTATAGGCATGGTTGATGATGATGATGATGATGATGATCGACGGAAAAAAAGCCCTAACCCCCCTTTGCTCTGCTCAACTGGTACTGTCTGTGTAAACATAGTCAATAAAAATACATCGACTCTTTTTTCTTTTTTTAGAGGGGGTTGTGTTTTTTTGTGATACAAATGTTTACAAAAGACCCTTGTAGAAATAAGTCGAGCTTGACTCGATCGAATCAAACTTTTATAAACCCGAGCTCAAGAAACTAGCATTAAACACATAACAAGTTGAGCTCGAGTTTTTAACGAGCCTTTAAGTACATAATTATATATGTTTATTATACATATTTATATAAACAATTAAAAAGCCGATCTAAATGAAATATTGGTATTGGTATAATAATTAAATATTTATTTTAGGACATTTTAAACCCTAATTCCCTAATTTTTTTATAAGTTTTTTACTCTTTTATCGTGTATTTTTCCGATTTTATTAATGAGTTTGACTATCGATTGTTTATATACAAATTCAAAACTTTCCAACCTGAGCTCAAGCACGAATGATTAAAGCTTGTCGTTCTAAGCTCGAGTCTACCTTTATAATTTTCGAGCCGACCTCAAGCCATGTCATCGTTTTTGCTTTTTCGCTTTATAAACCTCTGTTTTCGGAAAACGTGATTTAGCTCAAGATTACCTAATTCGAGGGTTTCTCTTAATTTGATTCGCATTATCAAGTCAAATTTTACAAGCTCTTCTACTTTTTACGAGTGGGGCATTTGTCAGTCACTAAAAACTACATATATAATAACAAAAGTAAAAAGCAGTTATAGCTCATACTTTTTCTTAGAACACTGAATATCGTAGCACTCGACCGACGTCATCCGACGTGTCAAGGCGCTATGACAAGGGACGGAACATAAACGTTATTTGTTAGAGGGCCGATATATATTACGTTGAAATTCTTGTATTAAAAAAAATTAACTAAAATCATATATAAAAAGGTATAAAATATACATAAGACACAACCCCCTTGGTCCCTTCTAAGTTCCGTCCCTTGTCACAGTACCGGGAGTGCTCGGCGCCGTTAAGTCCTCGGCTTGAGCCAAACCTAACCTAGATCTGTACGACTGTAGGTGGGCTAACGCGGATTAGTTATGGGCTGGAATGAGAAAGCCCAAGAAGTGGTAAGTGTGAATTGGCGGGAATGGGATGAAGCTTACCCTACAAGCTTTTGTTCCCTCTTTTGTTTTTTATTTATTTATACCCTAATAATCACCCAATAACCGTTTCTTCTTCTTCTTCCCCCATTTTTTTTTCATCAATCAATCAATCGCTTATTTTATTTTCACAAATTCCAATCACGTAAGTAAGTCAATCTTCTTCTACTTATAACTTATTTATCTTTCTGCTTGTTTTTTTTTTACCTTTACATTAATTGTATCATTATTATTATTATTAATTGTGTTATTATTATTATTATTCGTGTAGGGGAAATGACTGTTTTAAGGTCCCGAAAAGTAGTAGTAGTTTCCCCAAACGAACAACAACAACAACATTCCCCCAATAATAATATTAATAATACTAAATCCTCACCAGTTGTTGTTGCTGAAATCGAACCGTTAACACCGGATAAACAACAAATAGAAGCTATGAATAATAATGAATCCACCCCGGCCTCCTCCTCTCACAAGTTAGGATTAGTTGCAAGTACCGACTCTGGCCGCGTCTTGAGACGCAGTGCCAGGCTCTCGTTGAACTCCACTTCCTATAATGTTGTTGACAATGTGGGAGGGTCTACTAGGAAACGGAAGGCTGTTGTTAAGGTTGAAAGTAAGGAAGAGAGTGGGGATGTTGATGGTTCGGGTGTGAATGCTACGGATGGGGTTTCGATGGAAGTAGATGCTGGTGTTGGCCGTGATGTGAATGTTACGACTCCAACGATTCCAG
Organism: Artemisia annua; assembly: GCA_014162995.1. Classification (NCBI taxonomy): domain Eukaryota; kingdom Viridiplantae; phylum Streptophyta; class Magnoliopsida; order Asterales; family Asteraceae; genus Artemisia; species Artemisia annua. The sequence goes on from LBNU01014760.1 coordinate 234,779, forward strand.
GTTTAGGTGTCGAAGAATTGGTTACTCAGGAGGGTGATGTAGGAAGTAAAAGTTTAAACCTGCGATCAGGCAAGAAGGTTGTGCTAATACCGGATCTTAATCAGCTTGCTGCTGATGATGAGAAATTGTCGCCTGCTAGCGATGGGAGTGTTGGAATTGAGCTAAAAGGAGGCTCAAGTGGTAATGTAAATGGTCGCACGACGAGTTGGAAGAGGTTCAGCAGAGAAGATAAAAACAAAGGGGTGTCGGTGGTGGATGTTGAAGAAGATATGGATGTCGGTATTGGGAATGCTACCTTAGAAGGGGAGAGAAGTAGAATCGATATAGGAGATAAGGGGAAGGGAAAAGTAATAGAGATTGTTTCGTTGTCAAGTGACAGTGGTCAAGATAATATGAATGAGGAATTTGTTGTTGGTAATTCATCATCACGTTACCATTATCCAGTNGACAAGGAATCGGGTGTTAAGGTTTCGATGGAAGTAGATACTGGTGTCTTGGTGTCTGATATGGGTGCGGACCAATCTGATAAGAAGGAGACTGAGAGTGTGAGGGATGATAAGGAAGCGGGTGTTCATGAGGGTGATGTAGGGAGTAAAAGTTTAAACCTGCGATCAGGCAAGAAGGTTGTGCTAATACCGGATCTTAATCAAGTTGCTGCTGATGATGAGAAATTGTCGCCCGCTAGCGATGGGAGTGTTAGAATTGAGCTAAAAGGAGGCTCGAGTGTTGATGTAAATGGTTGCACGACGAGATGGAGGAGGTTCAGCAGAGAAGATAAAAACAAAGGGGTGGCGGTGGTGGATGTTGAAGAAGATATGGATGTCGGTATTGGGAATGCTACCTTAGAAGGGGAGAGAAGTAGAATCGATATAGGAGATAAGGGGAAGGGAAAAGTAATAGAGATTGTTTCGTTGTCAAGTGACAGTGGTCAAGATAATATGAATGAGGAATTTGTTGTTGGTAATTCATCATCACGTTACCATTATCCAGTTGATACAGACACAGAGGAGGAACCTGATGTCGGTTTAATGGGTGGTACTATAGCTGCTGACGCTGGGAGTTTGGGAAGGGCAGCTTTCGAAAGAGCCAATACTAGTTCTAGAATGAGGGAAAGGTTCAAAGATTTAGCAAAAAAGAATGCAACGAGGTTCGCATATTTCTCTCATCAAGAGGAAGAGGAGGATCTTGAGGTAGACGACGATGACGAACCTGAACTGCCACAAACAGAAGCAAATGCGGATGCGGAGGATTGGCCTGGTCCTTTCTCTACTGCAATGAAGATAATTAACGATCGAGCAGCAAACATGCCTCCACAAAAGAAAAGGAAAGCCGAATCTGTTCCATTGGTTTGGGTTCCCAAGAAGAAACAACGTGTCATGAGAGCGGCCCCATCGTTGCAGGATTTATGCATGACAATCATGTCCCAACATGTGGATGCGATAACCTCTCTCGAAAGTGTGCCTGATGCACATAGACACAAGCTTACACGACTGCTTTGTGACTCGAGAAAAATGAACCACCATTTTTTTGACCTGCTTGCAAGTGGAACTCCTACTGAGATTCGTGTACGTGATTGTTCATGGTTAACCGAGGAACAATTCACAAAGACTTTTGAAAAGACCGATGTTAGTAACCTCACGGTGAGATTCTCATCTAGCAATTTGTTTCATTTTCTCTTAATTTGTTGACGTAATTGTGCTCATTCTAATATTGAACTTCATCCTTCTCCTAAAACTGTTTATGTTGAATATTTGTCTTCAGGTATTGCAACTGGATCAGTGCGGGCGATGTTTACCAGACTTTGTTTTATTACCTATCTTGGGTAACTTGCCTAGTCAGTTGTCTGCATTAACTAATATATCCTTGAAAGGTGCATGCCGGCTTTCAGATGCCGGGCTAAAAGCACTTGTTGCTGCTGCACCTGCGTTGAGATCTGTCAATCTTGGGTGCTGCTCTTTGCTTACTGTTGATGCTATTAACAATTTAGCTGACAAGCTTGGACCAGTCCTTAAGGAGTTGTACATCGATGAATGTTTTGATTTAGATGCTAAGCGTATTCTCCCTGCACTGTTGAAGCTGGAACAATTAGAAGTGCTGTCCGTCGCTCACAATGAATCTGTTAATAATTCTTTCATCAAGAAATTTGTGGCTGCTCGAGGTCATAATATGAAGGAGCTTGTCTTGGCAAATTGCACGTAAGTTTAAGTTGGTTCTTTTTGGTAGGATTTGTGTTATCTGTTAGCACATGTTTAACTTTAACTAATTCTGCTTCTTTCGAAATTTGGCCAGGAAATTGACAGATAAAGCATTGAGAGCCATCTCAAAAAGTTGTCCTGGATTATGTGCAATAGATCTGACCAACGTGTCTAAATTGACGGATAAATCACTAGCACATCTTGCAAATGGCTGTCAAAATATTCAAATATTGAAATTCTGCAGAAATATGTTCAGGTTTACTATTTTTTTCTGTTTTTTGTTGTTAAACAGAATGAGTTTGATTTTTAAATTATCCATTATTTATTTTTACATTGCTTAGGCATCAACTAGGATGATTAGTTATCCTTGCGAGTATGGCTTTTCTTGTTACAACAAGTGACAGAAGTTAGAGTTAATATAACATTTCACATTACATGCTTATATAGAAAGTCGAATATAGTTGTTAGTTCTGTCTGAATTGATGCACGCGGCAATAGTTTTTCCAATTTGTCTGTCCAACGTGTGATTTGTTTCTTTGTTATTAGTTATTCATGCTTCTGTTGATAAGATTCCCTGATAGTTATCTTAACAATGTGACAGTGACGAGGCTGTAGCTGCATATCTTGAAGCGTATGGAGCACGTTTGAGGGAACTATCGCTCAATCATGTTAATAAGGTTCCTTCTTTGCTCCTTCATAATAGCATGTTGGACTATTGTATTTGGTTTGCTGTATTGCATTATTTGTCTGTTTATTATCTCTTATCAGATAATGTTGTTTTTACCACCTTTCTGTGTTTAGTCCAATAATATTCTGCTTGGCAAACCTGGGTAGGCTGGATGCTCATCAACGCCTAATTCAATCAATCATCTTTTTTGCTTCGATTAGCGTGGGCAGTATGGGCTTAGTTGACTAATGTCGGTTATTTGACTCTGTTCAGGTTGCCCACCACACTGCTATATCACTTGCCAAGCATGCAAGAAACTTGGAAACTTTGGATTTATCTTTTTGCCGTGAAATGACCAACGAGGCCCTGGGATTGATTGCAGATAGCTGCTTATCACTTAAAACGCTCAAATTGTTTGGTTGCACTCAGGTATGGATGGTATCTTGTTTTCACAACTCAACTAGAAATTTAACATATATGTTATTTTCATTATCTTATGATGCTTACTCTCTTGATGTTTCACAAGCAAACAAATCTGTATTGGTGGAATAAGCTGACATGGGGGGTTTTTTTTTGCAGATTACAAATGTATTCACAGAGGGACATTCCAATGAAGGGATCAAAATCATTGGTTTGGTAGAAAGTCAGATATTAAAGAATATTGAGGCGGTTGAACTATTACCATTGCGGTATTCATCAGCTTGAACCAGGGTTTCTTGGAAGGTTTTTTTGCCACTAGGCACCATGTCTACTTATAATGCTGCATCTTCTTGTAGTAGATTTAGAATTTTGATAGCATGGGAAACAAATGCTCACTTTTGTTATGGCTAAATCGAATGGTTGTTTCCTATTTAAATAGAAACTGTAATCATCTCCTAATAGCTCGGATGTTTTTATCTTCTGAATCTTGTAAACATTGTCTAGTTTATAACTTTTACTAGTTTAAAGACTCGTGGAATCACTTTTTATGTTCCATTAATATCTGAAAGAATTAATGAGATAATAAGTGAACTATTCGATAAACAATAGAGTTTGTAACAATTAAAATAATAAACATTTAAACTCTTTTATAGTATAAATATAACATTTTATAACCTTGAATTTTTTTTCTTAGCAATAAATCTATATACTTAAATAAATAAATAATTAAAATTGTGTAATTCGGTTTGGTCTTCGGATATTCGGCTTGGTTTAATGCAATTTGAATTTGGTTCGGTTCGGTTTTGCCTAAAAAAAATTTAACCGAACTGAATAAACCAAAAATCCCGATAACGGAACCAATGAACACTCCTGGACTCCTGGTATAACTTTTATTGGGCTCATGCAGTTTGTTGGGCTGAATTAAAAAGGCTCAAGTTGTCGGATTTGGCGGGAATTGGATGAAGCTTACCCTATAAGTACGAGGTTTTATACACCCTAACCTAACTGTCTCGTCTTCTTCTTCGCTTATTTTTATTTTCACAAATTCAATCACGTAAGTCAGTCAGTCAGCCAGTCAGTCTACTTTATAATTTATTTATCTATCTTTCTGCTTGTTTTTCCCTGTACATTATTTGCATTACGGATTACTACGTATTAAGTAAGCCTTCAAAAATATATCTTACTTGTCACTTTTTGAGTTGTATGTACAGACTATTTAATACTGTAACTATTATTCATTCCCAACAATACTTCATTCAATTACCAAAAATACACGTAAAAAAAGTTAGTTATTAAATAGTTTGATCCTGACAATGTTAAGTACAACTTAAAAAAGTGACAAGTAAGATACATTATCAGACATTCATACCGTTAAATAAAAGAATCCTAGTGATAAATTAACAATGTTATTATTCCTGTAGGAAATATGACTGTTTTAAGGTCCCGAAAAGTAGTAGTAGTTTCTCCAAACGAACAACAACATTGCTCACTAGAAATCAAACCGTTAACACCCGATAATGCTGTTGAGAATGTGGGAGGGTCCTCTAGGAAACGGGAGGCTGCTGTCAAAGTTGAAAGTAAGGAAGATAGTAGCGATGTTGATGGTTTGGGTTTGAATGGTATGGATGTTAAGGTTACGATGGAAGTAGATACTGGTGTCTTGGTGTCTGATACGGATACCGAAGAATCTGATAAGAACGAGCCTGATCGCACAAGGAGATGGATGAGGTTGTTCAGCGTAGAAGATAAAAACAAAGGGGTGTCGGTGGTGGATGTTGAAGAACAAATGGAGACCGAGCTTGGGAATGACACAAGTAGAATCAATATAGGAGATAAGGGGAAGGGAAAAGTAATAGAGATTGATTCATCGTCAAGTGACAGTGGTCCAGATAATATCAATGAGTCATACGTTGTTGATGATACAGACGAGGAACTTGATGTGGGTTTAATGGATGGTACTATAGCTGCTGAAGCTGGGAGTTTGGGAAGTGCAAAGAGGTTCGCATATTTCCCTCATCGACTTGGAAGAGCCGGTACTAGCACTAGAATGAGGGAAAGGTTTAAAAATGCAGCAAGAAAGAATGCAACGAGGTTTGCATATTTTCCTCATCAACAGGAAGAAGAGGACCTTGATACAGACAGCGACGAAGAACTTGATGTGGGTTTAATGGATGGTACTATAGGGGCTTACACCAGGAGTTGGGGAAGAAGTGCAACTATTGGAAGAGCCAGTAGAATGAAGGAAAGGTTTAAAAATACAGCAAGAAAGCATGCAACGAGGTTCGCATATTTCTCTCATCGACAAGAAGAAGAGGACCTTGATATAGACAACAACGAGGATGAACCTGAACCGGGTCCTTTCTCAACTGCAATGAAGATAATCAACGATCGAGCAAACATGCCTCCACAAAAGAAAAGGAAAGCCCAATCTGCTCCATCTATTTGGGTTCCCAAGAAGAAACAACGTGTCATGAGAGCGGCCCCATCGCTGCAGGATTTATGCATGACAATCATGTCCCAACATGTGGATGCGATAACCTCTCTCGAAAGTGTGCCTGATGTACTTAGACACAAGCTTACACGACTGATTTGTGACTCGAGAAAAATGAACCACCATTTTTTTGACCTGCTTGCAAGTGGAACTCCTACTGAGATACGCGTAGGTGATTGTTCTTGGTTAACCGAGGAACAATTCACAAAGACTTTTGAAAAGACCGATGCTAGTAACCTCACGGTGAGATTCTTATCTGGCAATTTGTTTCATTCACTCTTAATTTGTTGCCGTAATTGTGCTCATTCTAATATTGAACTTCATCCTTCTCCTAAAACTGTTTATTTTGAATATTTGTCTTAAGGTACTACAACTGGATCAATGTGGGCGATGTTTACCAGACTTTGTTTTATTACCTATCTTGTCTCACTTGCCTAGCCAGTTGTCTGCATTAACTAATATATCCTTGAAAGGTGCATGCCGGCTTTCAGATGCCGGGCTAAAAGCTCTTGTTGCTGCTGCACCTGCATTGAGATCTGTCAATCTTGGGTGCTGCTCTTTGCTAACTGTTGATGCTATTAACAGTTTAGCTGACAAGCTTGGACCAGCCCTTAAGGAGTTGTACATCGATGAATGTTTCGATTTAGATGCTAAGCGTATGCTCCCTGCACTGTTGAAGCTGAAACAGTTAGAAGTGCTGTCCGTCGCTAACAATGAATCTGTTGATAATTCTTTCATCATTAAATTTGTGGCTGCTCGAGGTCAGAACATGAAGGAGCTTGTCTTGGCAAATTGCGCGTGAGTTTAAGCTGGTTCTATTTTGTAGGATTCATGTTATCTGTTAGCACATGTTTAACTCTAAACTAATTCTGCTTCTTTTTAAATTTGGCCAGGAAATTGACAGATAAAGCATTGAGAGCCATCTCAAAAAGCTGTCCTGGATTATGTGTAATAGATCTGACCAAAGTGTGTAAATTGACGGATAAATCACTGGCACATCTTGCAAATGGTTGTCAAAAAATTCAAATATTGAAATTCTGCAGAAATATGTTCAGGTTTACTATTTTATTTATTATTGTTATTGTTATTGTTATTGTTATTATTATTTATCTGTTTTTTGTATTTAAACAGAATGAGTTTGATTTTAAAGCATCAACTAGGCTGATTCTCTTCTAAATGTACTAGTTATCCATGCGAGTATGGCTTTTTTAGTTACAAAAAGTGACATAAGTTAGAGTGATAATCTAACATCTCGCATTATATCCTTATCTAGAAAGTCGAATATTGTTGCTAGTGAATTGATGCACGCGGCAATAGTTTCTTTATTATAAGTTATTCATGCTCAGGATCTAGCTTTCTGATGGTTTGGTTCAGGTCTTTCAATAGTCTTTTGGCTTGTTTTCTTCTAGGGTCTGGTTCTTGAAAGTGTGGTCAAGTAATGGTATTGTGGTCCTCGTATCATAGTTCTATTTTTTAGTCCTTGTTTGGTTGTTTGAGGTATGTCCCTTGTGGGTTCCTTTGTGTTTTGGGTCCCTTTCTTTAAGCCTCTTGCTTGGAGAATGGGATGCCTTGTGTTGTATTTGTTTTGGTTGTGTAATATATAATGGCTGCCTTTCAAAAAAAAAAAAAAGAAGTTATTCATGCTTTTGGTTGATAAGATTCCTGATAATTATCTTAACAATGTGACAGTGACGTGGGTGTAGCTGCATATCTTGAAGTGTGTGGAGCGCGTTTGAGGGAACTATCGCTCAATCATGTTAATAAGGTTCCTTCTTTGATCCTTCGTAATAACAATAATATTAGCATGTTGGACTATTGTATTTGCTTTGCATTATTGCATTATTTGTCAGTTTATTACTAGTATCTCTTATCAGATAATGTTGTTTTTACCAACTTTCTGTGTTTAGTCCAATAATATTCTGCTTGGTAGGCTGGATGCCCATCAACGCCTTTTTCAATCAATCATCTTCTTGCTTAGTTGACTAATGTTGGGTTATTTGACTCTCTTCAGGTTGCCCACCACACGGCTATATCACTTGCCAAACATGCAAGAAATTTGGAAAGTTTGGATTTATCTTTTTGCCGTGAAATGACAAATGAGGCCCTGGGATTGATTGCAGATAGTTGCTTATCACTTAAAACGCTCAAATTGTTTGGTTGCACTCAGGTATTGTTTTCGCAACTCTGCTAGATATTAACAAATATGTTATTTTCATTATCTTGTGGTGCTCACTCTCTTGATGTTTCGCAAGCAAATAAATCTGTATTGGTGGAATAAGCTGATATGGGTCCTTTTTGCAGATTACAAAGGTATTCACAGATGGACATTCCAATGAAGGGGTCAAAATCATTGGTTTGGTAGAAAGTCAGATATTAAAGAATATTGAGGCGGTTGAACTATTACCATTGCGGTATTCAGCAGCTTGATCCAGGGTTTCTTGGAACGTTTTTTGCCACTAGGCACCATGTCTACTTATAATGCTGCATATTCTTGCAGTAGATTTAGAATTTTGATAGCACGGGAAACAAATATATACCAACCTTTTGTTCTGCTGGTTCGGATGTTTTTAAATTCTTTGTTGCTGTTATGCATGTTATTATTCTTGGTTTTGTCAACTTATTACGGCTTGTTTATACACATTTTGATTTTGCGGGTTTCATTTTATGGATGTAATTGACAACCTCGATTTAAGGTATACGCTGAAAAAATGTCACCTTTTTTATGCCCAGTAATGTTATGACACCTAAATCCATATATGCTTTTATGAGAATTAGTTTTGCAATAAAAAAAGGGCCAGCGGCGCACCTTGTTGCTCATTTGCCTATATAAATAGCAACTTATTAACATTTGAAAAAGAAGGGTTTGGACGATTGATTGATTGATTGATGCTGTCTCTTTGTTTGAAAAAGATTCAACCTTTTTTCATTAGTCCATGTCTCGGTTTCAATTTCAACCATCTTTTGAATTCATGTTCTTCTCTTTCGCAACTCGAACAAATACATGCTCTCATTCTGACAAATGGTTCCCATCAAAGCCTCCTCGTATCGACTAAACTCATCAACAAGGCGATTTCCTTGTCGCCAACATTGGACTACGCGCGCAAGGTGTTTGATACAATGTCCCACAGAGATGTTTTCCTCTGCAACAACATGATTCGAAGTTATTCTCATCTGGGTCCTTTCCAAGAAGCTGTTTTTATCTATAGAAGCATGCTTCGGAGTGGTTTGTTGCCCGATACGTACACGTTTACTTACGTGGTCAGGTCGTGTACTCTGCTGTCTGCTTTGTGGGAGGGGAAACAAGTTCATTGTAATGTAATTAAGTATGGGTTTGATATGGATGTGTATATACAGAGTTCATTGGTTACGATGTATGCGCAAAGTGGGGAGACTTTAGATTCGGAACAAGCCTTTGGTGACATAGTTGAAGGAAATGTGGTTACCTGGACGGCTATGGTTGCGGCTTATGTGCAGAATGGATTTTTGGTCAAGGGGTTGGTGACTTTTGTTGAGATGTTGGGTTCTGGGACTAAACCAAACGTTGTGACGCTTGTGAGTGTTCTTCCTGCCTGTGCCAGTTTAGAGCTTTTGAATTTAGGAATGTTGGTTCATGGGTTGGGAGTTAAACTTGGGGTGGACTTGTCTAGTTCTTTAACGAATAGTTTGATTGCATTATATGGAAAGTGTGGTAAAGTTAAGATAGCTAGAGAATTATTTGATCAGATGGAAGTTCGAACCCTGGTTTCATGGAATGCAATGATTGCTTCTTACGAACAGAATAAAGCTGGTGAAGATGCTATACAACTCTTCCGTGAAATGCAATTAGAAAATATAGATTTTGACAGTATTACAATGGTCAGTGTTATTTCGGCGTGTGCTGGTCTAGGAGCACTGGATGTTGGTAAATGGGTACACGAGCTAGTGAAAGAAAGGGGTTTGGAGTCCAATGTTGCTATTACAAATGCCCTTATAGATATGTACTCGAAGTGTGGGAGTATAGACCTGGCTACAAACGTCTTTAATAGTTTGCATTATAGAAGTGTGGTATCATATACTTCGATTATTGGGGCTTATGCTTCTCACGGACTTGGGAAAGAAGCTATCATGCTCTTCTCGAAGATGAGAGAGGAAGGAATTAGACCAAACAGCTTTACATTCATTGCTGTGCTGACAGCGTGCAGGCATTCAGGTCTTGTAGAAGAGGGTAGAAAGCATTTTAGAAGCATGTCTGAGGACTATTTGATCATTCCTGGCATGGAGCATTGTACTTCTATGGTTGATCTTCTTGGCCGGGATGGTAAATTGCTGGAGGCTTATGAATTCATTGGGAATATGCCGATTGAGCCTGATGCTGATGTTTGGGGAGCTTTGCTTAGTGCCTGCAGAATCCATGGAAACATTGAGCTAGCACAACGTGTGGCACACAGGCTTTACCAGTTGAACCCCCAAAATGTTAGTTCTTATGTCATTATGATTAATATTTACGCTGAAGCTGGTAGATGGGAGGATGTGACACGAATGAGAAAATTATTAGATGAAATGGAGGTGATAAGAATATGTGGGCAGAGTTTAGTGAGGTAAATAGAATGTTTCATGCTTTCATATGAGATGTCACGAGCAAAAAGATATATATTGTATTAACTGAGTGTTCATAATGCTGATGCAAGAGTAAAAAGATGAACTTTGTTGCCAATTGGAAGAACTATTCATCTGTTTGAACTATGTAAAGTGATGTACAATTTTTAGAATAGTCAATGTGACATTTTTCTAGTTGTGTGTCATTGGGTTGTTTCTTTCCCATGATACAATAATTTACAACATATGTTGATGTTTTATGCTATGTAGCAAAGTAAGTACATTTTATCTTTTGACAATTGAGGGCTAGCCAGGTCAACCACCTTGAATCCTATCTTTTGGTACAGCTCCTGCGCAGCTATGTTGTTCCTGTGTACATGCACATAAACTTGTTCAACACCTGCCATTCATAAATTAAACCATTAGTCGTATGGTTTTTTTTCCTAAGCATATATATGTTAGTGTCATAGTGTTACGGATAATGAAACATCACCATCTGATATAGCAGACTCGATGGCAAAATGTAACATGTTTCTTGCAATACCCTGACGACGTGCTGATTTAGCTACACATAAGTTTGAAATGTAACCATATCGGTTTTTGGGATCTTTTCTCTCTCCGGTGTAGAAAATTGGTGATTTACATATTTCCTGAAATTCAGTAATGTTTGTTAAGATCGTCGTCATCTACAGTTGTAATTTGCAGCAAAATGATGAGATTTACCCCAGGAAAGGTTTCCCCATGCAAGAAGGGGCGAATGCTGACATCAAGGGTTCCAACTACACTCTTGAGTACGGTATGTCTCTCACCCCCATGTTCTTTCTTTACCTAACCATGTTGACAACAGTTCGCCATCATGTAACATTTCATTTATTTTGGCGTGTATGGAAATATAAGCTAAATGCAGAATGAAACAGGCAGCAAAATTACATGAGTTATACCGTGACAATGCATGAACTTTTTTGTCCAATTTTGTTTCCAGACTGCCGTTTTAACGCATTGAACTCCTAATCAAGTGGAAACAGACGATCATTGTGAATGAATTATACTTAAGAATCCATGTGGGGAGCAAAAGAATATGCCATAAGGATCCTACCTGCTCAGTAAATTTCCTTCTGAAACTATCGGCAAATCTGTATTATTAAAAAAAAATAAAAAATAAGCATTAGTTGCTGCTTGCTTTCATTGCCTTTGATTTCTGTTTTTGTAGTCAGCATCTTAAGTCATTTTTTTGGTGAAAAGGTGAAATATATTACTTCCAAACTCAATATGTACAATATATACAAATTTTAAGAAGTGATGGACATGTCCCAAACACTCCTTAAAATTGCTGACAATACAACAATTGCTGCAACATTCCAAACACCTATACAATGCTGATATGAAAAAACTGAACTAGAATACACTTGCAGACATATATCATGATCACCTTTTATTCACCATTTTCACCAAGCACCTTAGGATATACCACACTATGACTACATTTCCTCTTTGCAAGATTATCTAGAAGCCATTTGCAGCTACAGCCTCGCAAATGACTTCAAGATCCTATCACAAAGGGGCATCATCATGGTGCAGGATCACTACGGGCTAGCTCAATTCCAATTAATGGCTACATTTCCAGTTTCAGTCAAGAACATGTAACCTGAACAACAGCATTTACATGACTTGAGTGACTCTGGCATCACCATTAACAGAGCTCTACCATATATCAATCAATAAACTCTATGGATATCATATAATCCTGGACTACATTTCCTTCTTACAAGGGTACCTTAATGCCAATATGCAGCTACAACCTCAAATAGCATCAAAGAACACATCATAAGCAGGCATCATCCAGAATTATAGATCACATAAAGTTTATGCCAATATGCCCAAGGGATTCAATTACACTTGATATATCAGGGTAGTCCCATGACTCCCATCTTGCATGACTCACCTACATATCACAATGTAAAGAATCCCATAGCTGAATATCCCATTCCTTAGCAACCTTAAGCACATTTTTTGTTTTTAAAACTTTCATACTCAGAAGTTTCATTCTTACACTGTCAATGATTACTCCAAGTAAAGTTTCAGCATCTTAAGTAGTTAAGTTACATCTGATCCATATAGTATAAGAAAAACCATGCTTGTGAACTTGTTATATTAGGTATCTGCACGCTACTGTGCATTTTGCTTATTTTTGCCAAAGTTCATCTGTGAAGGGAGAGTATTTTGTTGGTTGGATCTTTGGAATATGAAAATACTCTAAATTACTTAGTATGATTATTGATTAAAACACGCGGACTGCACATACCTATCATCTCTCCTATCTTCCCAGTGGGTCTCTGCGCGCAGCCACGCTGCTGTCTGCCACAATCACCAAATAACAGATGCCAGAACAACTTAGCCAAGGTATTAATCACTGATCCTTTAGAAATTTGCAAACACTCACTGATCCTTTAGAAAATTTGCAAACACTTACCCAATATTCCTCATCAAGCACGGCTTCACGCGCTACAAACTGACCAAACTCATATTTCTTGGTTTGCGGAAATACTTGATCAGACTCAACCTGTTGCAGACGGTCAAACTGAAGATGGGTCTGACTTGTAAGTTGTGAGTTTTTATGATTCTGTATTGATAATTCTTGTTTCTTTATTTCTTGTGAAGACCCTGAATTCAGTGTCCTGTTTTTTTATTTGTACAGAAACAATCAGAGGAGATTCATTGATACAAAGCGTAAATATGCGATACAGAAAACTCACATTGTGATCATACATGGAAAGAAATTTCTTTGATGGTTCCTGGCTCCATAGCAAGAAGGCGTCTTGATGAAGCCCGGTTTGTGGATTCCGATTGTCGTCATCAAAGCTTTTACCTTTAGCTCCAATCCTAAGGTATGGTATTGATATCCCTTAACTTGGATACGTAAAGAACATAAATTCTTAATCTTTTTTAAGGTGCAATTATTGATAAAGATGATGCAATGAGGGATAAAATATGAGACAAACACACAAGCATAAAGTATTAAATTAAGGTTTGTTGATAGCTGGTTTAGATTAAAATACAGCAAGGTGGTCCTTAAGAAAGAAACTTGGTGTCATAGACGAAACTAGGTGCGGAAATGGTCTAAATTGGAACACAAGCAAATCTTGAAACACATTTTTGGTTTCATTTGCTGTAAATGAGTAATGTGAAAGAAAGTGCTTTTTATGTTATGTGTTCTAACAACATGATATGTTTGTTTAGTTACTTGGATAATTACAAAAATGCCACATGGATTGATGGGGTAGTTATGGCAGTTGACATAATTGTTGGTGTTGGAAGAGTGATGTCCAAAGGAATAGGTAGTGAACACAAATGAAATGATCATATAACCAATAATTTGATTTGCTTTCATTTGTTGGATGTCATGTCATGTGGATGGTTTTTGACCACCACTTTTCCTTCATGTTACTATCCCTATATATTAATGTGACTAATATGTCTTGGATCCATCTATATAAAAGACTTAACATTTCATTTTCTGTTATTTATTAGTATTTTGTTAGGTGCAACATTTTGTACAAGAAAAAGTAATTTGGAATGTAACATTTTGTACAATAAAAAGATGCCATGCTTTCCTATTTGGCACTTCACTCAAACATAGTTAGATAACACAAAATTGTTTGCCGGCCACAAATGGAGTTGTTAATCTCATGTAACAATTACTAAAGGACAAAAGATAGATTATTAGGATTAAAAAAGCTTCTAAGAAAACCATTGTTTGTTATCCCACCTTAAATTGGAATCTTAAATAACTTGATTTAGTTCCTTGATATGAATATATTCCACTTTTGATGATAAGAATAAAATAAATAGCCAATATATAAAAACCTCATCAGTGTTGCAAATATATAAAAACCAATGATAACCATAATTGTCATATGCANATCAAGATCCTATCACAAAGGGGCATCATCATGGTGCAGGATCACTAAGGGCTAGCTCAATTCCAATTAATGGCTACATTTCCAGTTTCAGTCAAGAACATGTAACCTGAACAACAGCATTTGACTTGAATGACTCTGGCATCACCATTAACAGAGCTCTACCATATATCAATCAATAAACTCTATGGATATCCCTGGACTACATTTCCTTCTTACAAGGGTACCTTAATGCCAATATGCAGCTACAACCTCACATATAGCATCAAAGAACACATCATAAGCAGGCATCATCCAGAATTATAGATCACATAAAGTTTATGCCAATATGCCCAAGGGATTCAATTACACTTGATATATCAGGGTAGTCCCATCTTGCATGACTCACCCTATATATCACAATGTAAAGAATCCCATAGCTGAATATCCCATTCCTTAGCAACCTTAAGCACATTTTTTGTTTTTAAAACTTTCATACTCAGAAGTCTCATTCTTACACTGTCAATGATTACTCCAAGTAAAGTTTCAGCATCTTAAGTAGTTAAGTTACATCTGATCCATATAGTATAAGAAAAAGCATGCTTGTGAACTTGTTATATTAGGTATCTGCACGCTACTGTGCATTTTGCTTATTTTTGCCAAAGTTCATCTGTGAAGGGAGAGTATTTTGTTGGCTGGATCTTTGGAATATGAAAATACTCTAAATTACTTAGTATGATTATTGATTAAAACACGCGGACTGCACATACCTATCATCTCTCCTATCTTCCCAGTGGGTCTCTGCGCGCAGCCACGCTGCTGTCTGCCACAATCACCAAATAACAGATGCCAGAACAACTTAGCCAAGGTATTAATCACTGATCCTTTAGAAATTTGCAAACACTCATTGATCCTTTAGAAAATTTGCAAACACTTACCCAATATTCCTCATCAAGCACGGCTTCACGCGCTACAAACTGACCAAACTCATATTTCTTGGTTTGCGCAAATACTTGATCAGACTCAACCTGTTGCAGACGGTCAAACTGAAGATGGGTCTGACTTGTAAGTTGCGAGTTTTTATGATTCTGTATTGATAATTCTTGTTTCTTTATTTCTTGTGAAGACCCTGAATTCAGTGCCCTGTTTATTTATTTGTATAGAAACAATCAGAGGAGACTCATTGATACAAAGCGTAAATATGCGATACAGAAAACTCACATTGTGATCATACATGGAAAGAAATTCCTTTGATGGTTCCTGGCTCCATAGCAAGAAGGCGTCTTGATGAAGCCCGGTTTGTAGATTCCGATTGTCGTCATCAAAGCTTCTACCTTTAGCTCCAATCCTAAGGTATGGTATTGATATGCCTTAACTTGGATACGTAAAGAACATAAATTCTTAATCTTTTTTAAGGTGCAATTATTGATAAAGATGATGTAATGAGGGATAAAAGATGAGACAAACACACAAGCATTAAGAAAAGTATTAAATTATGGTGTTGTTGATAGCTGGTTTAGATTAAAATACAAGAAAAATACTTAAAAAAAAAGACATAATAATATATTATGTGCCTAACATCACACTTGCTCAACATAATTACTTACCTACAAAGGTGGTCCTTAAGAAAGAATCTTGGTGTCATAGACGAAACTAGGTGCAGAAATGGTCTAAATTGGAACACAAGCAAATCTTGAAACACATTTTTGGTTTCATTTGCTGGAAATGAGTAATGTGAAAGAAAGTGCTTTTATGTTATGTGTTCTAACAACATGATATGTCTATTTAGTTACTTGGATAATTACAAAATTGCCACATGGATTGATGGGGTAGTTATTGCAGTTGAAATAATTGTTGGTGTTGGAAGAGGGATGTCCAAAGGAATAGGTAGTGAACACAAATGAAATGATCATATAACCAATAATTTGATTTGCTTTCATTTGTTGGATGTCATGTCATGTGGATGGTTTTTGACCACCACTTTTCCTTCCTTCATGTTGCTATCCCTATATATTAATGTGACTAACATGTCTTGGATCCATCTATATTATATTAAAGACTTAACATTTCATTTTCTGTTATTTATTAGTAATTTTGTTAGGTGCAACATTTTGTACAAGAAAAAGTAATTTGGAATCTAACATTTTGTACAATAAAAAGATGCCATGCTTTCCTATTTGGCACTTTACTCAAACATAGTTAGATAACACACAATTGTTTGCAAGGCAACAGTTGGAGTTGTTGATCTCATGTAACAATTACTAAAGGACAAAAGATAGATTATTAGGATTAAAAACCTTCTAAGAATATATTCCACTTTTGATGATGATAAGAATAAAATAAATAGCCAATATATAAAAGCCATGCTGATTATCCTACCTTAAATTGAAATCTTAAATAAGTTGATTTAGTTCCTTGATATGAATATATTCCACTTTTGATAATAAGAATAAAGTAAATAGCCAATATATAAAAAACTCATCAGTGTTGCAAATATATAAAAACCAATGATAACCATAATTGTCATATACACACTTTATACCAACCAATGTTAAAGAATAATTCAACAAATGAAAGAACAATTATATGTTGTAAAAATGTATGTTTTAGAACATGGTATCTAGAATTTTTCTCAATCAAATAATCCGTAAACCCTTTTAGACTTCAATATCAGTTTTAATCTTCTCCGATTCTTTCCCTGTGGTGGATTCCTCGGCCACCCTACTAGCCTTCATCTCCGGTTCATATTCTGTCACCCGACCCCAATTTGCACCATAACTTAAACACAAAACACATATCTGCATCACAAACATCACAATAAAAACCCCACATTCCAACCTCACCAGAGCCATTGCTTCTCTCGGGTCTCTTGGAGATTTCAGCAACGAAAGGGTGGATTTTTCCTTTGTATAAAGTGTTAAAATGGCAAGAAATTGAGCGGTCAACGAGGTGAAGAGGAGGGTGACATGAGTAACAAAGCAAAAATGAGTGAGTCGAGAGTAGAACCCAAGAAAAGATGAAAAAATGGAGATAGAAGAAACCATGACAAGTGCCCAACCCACTGATGTTGGTGGCGATTTGATGATAATTGTCGGGGCCAAGGAAACGGCAGAGAGAACGAAGAGACTGAAATTAAGGCATACAAGAATAACATATGGACAAGAGGAACAACGAGAAGAAGAAGAAGAAGAAGAAGAAGAAGTCATTTTAGATGGAAATTTTTTATGAGTTGTGGTTTCAGGATTTTGAATTTTATACATAGAAAATTTAGCCGTTAAGGATACAGAAGGGGTCCCATGCTCCCATGTTTAACGTCTATATTTTATGACTGGTTAATTGGTTTTCATTAAAGTTTAATTCAGTTTTTAGAGCAAAGACAAGTAACCTCTATATAGTTACTTACAATTACATTATTTTACTTCTCCCTTTGTTTTTAATCTTGCAATATTTTACTTCAATTTGTTTCTCAAATAGTTCTCATAAAATTAAGGAATAATACATATCTGAATATTGTATTCAGTAATGGATATTAGATACATAAAAAAAACTCGCCTGCACAAAAGTATATGTTTGTTGTAAAGAAGACACGGCATCAAGTTCAACAAGTAACCATAATGGAGCATAATTACAGGATTCAGAGTAACCGTTAAAAGCTATACAAAACTACACTTTAAGGAGATGATACACTTGATGATACTTCCTGATCCTTTGTGGGCAAATTAGAAGTATGGGTCAAAATGGTTTCAATTCTGTCAAGTGATGCTTCTAATCGACCAGAGTTCATGTTAAACAATGCTTCACCAGTCCCCACAGCCCTGTCAATGCCACAAACAAAACACTCATAATTGAGGACTAAATACTTTAAGTATAAAAAATGGCATTTATAGTGAAAGCTGTGTTAAGCGTTTTATAGAGAATGTAAACTTGCCCTGTAAATTCAGGAAGAACGTAGTCAGCCCTCCATCCAAAACGCATATCAACACCAGGAGACAACCCAAGGGATGTCTTGTTGCGGATTCGAGACACACCGTCTCCACCTAAACAAGTTGTAAGCTTCCATTTCCAACCAGTGGCATGCAACTGAAAACTATGACCTATTCCTACCTGCATTTTTTCAACTTTTATTATATCTAAATGGGTTAAAAATGAGTACTTATGTTGTGTCGCATGTGTTAGGAGATTGAGATGGATAACGTGCAAGTAGATAAACAAACCTGGAGATTAAGGAATTTAGTAAGAGGGATCTTCTTGGAAACAAGGCGTACATCATGGTGTAAAGGCTCGTATATGAATTTCCACCTTCTGTCATCTGATAAAGGCTTCAAAACCAGCTTTGCCTGGCACTCGTTTACCGGGGCATTGTAGAACTGGTGAAGCACAATCATACTTTCAATACATTATACCAACAACAAAAGCCAGATCTTGATCAATTAAGTCCACAAATTTTATATTTCTCTTTCATTGTACAGTTTTCACATAAAGAGGAACAAAATGTAATTCTAACAGTTGGATACAAACTGAGTTCCCTAAATGACACCTAACTTAAAAAGGCAAAACAGAATAAGGTTTTGTTTAATCCGTTTAATTCATAAGATGCAAAAGTAATGCGAGGTTTTGGGGCATTCCGAACATGTTTCATCGGTTATGAAGTGAAACCGTGAATGCTCGGCTGCTTTGCACAGGAACACGTGTCAAAATGAGCCAAAAAATAAATGTTGTAATTCAAAGTCCACTTGGTCATCTTGGAGAGAGCTCTCACAAAATTTTGTCCCAGTATAGGAAAGCATATGACTCCTCAAAGATTCAAATAATCAATGTCTCTTCACGTCAGTTAGCCTTATGTGCAATATGTATATATATAGGGGGTAATAAGGCAAGGCAAGATGAGGTTGCTAGAGCTTGTGCACCGACCATGGTTCCTTGGAAGTTACCAAGGTTCCTCGGCCAATGGACAAGGTTGGTCGCCAAGGCAATGGTGTCCCTAAATGACATATGAATTTCACATTCATCGTATAATGAGGAGGAATCATAAATGATGAGACCAATTGTAAGAAGCATAATAGTAGTCCCAAGTCAAGAAAATACGAAAATGTCAAAACGAGAAAGGTGTAGAGTAGGTTGTACCAATTGTGCGATTCATGAAGTTATGCAAAGGTGAATTTGAATTTCACATTCATAATGATGCATCGTATAAATGATATGACTAATAGACAGCAGCATAAATCTAGTAGTCCCAAGTGGACATATAAATTGGTAAATATGTGACATTATTAGTTATGTATCAGAAAGGTGTGGGTTGTACCTCCAAGTTAAGGCCGAGACGATAGCCATGAATCTGTTCCCTAAATTTAAGAAACAGCTCAGAAGGCATCAAATCGATGGAATACATTTGATCCCATGTTTTTGCTTCTTCCCCCCTATTCGAACCCGAACCCGAACCCTCCATCATTATCTCTCTGCTGCAAATCCAAAATTACCAAAACTTAAATATTTTATCCACTAACATATACAATCTGAAAACTATGACCTATTCCTACCTGCATTTTTTCAACTTTTGTTATATATACATTTGAAAATGCGTACTTTTGATGTGCTATAAAGAGACTGAGATGGATAACGTGAAAGTAGATAAACAAACCTGGAGATTAAGGAATTTAGTAAGAGGGATCTTCTTGGAAACAAGGCGTACATCATGATGTAAAGGCTCGTATATGAATTTCCACCTTCTGTCATCTGATAAAGGCTTCAAAACCAGCTTTGCCTGACACTCATTCACCGGGGCATTGTAGAACTGGTGAAGCACAATCATAGTTTCAAAACATTATCATACCAACAACAAAAGCCAAATCATGATGAACTAAGTCTGCATATATTACATTTCTCTTTCATTGTACAGCTTTTACATAAAGAGGAACAAAATGTAATTCTAACAGGTGCCGAGTTCCCTAAATGACACTTGACTAGGGCAAAACAGAATAACGTTTTACCAATTGACAGCAGCATAAATCTAGTAGTCCCAAGTCGACATGTAAATTGGTGAAAGTAGTAATTTTGTGACATTATATATAAGAAGAAGAGTGTAGGTACCTCCAAGTTAAGGCCGAGACGATAGCCATGAATTTGTTCCCTAAATTTAAGAAACAACTCAGAAGGCATCAAATCGATGGAATACATTTCATCCCATGTTTTCGCTTCTTCCCCCCTATTCGAACCCGAACCCGAACCCTCCATCCTTATCTCTGCTGCAAATCCAAATGACCAAAACTTAAATATTTTATCCACTAACATATACTACTATAGTTACCTTAACATTAACCGACAGACAGACAAACTTACTCCTAGGTTTTCAAGTCAAAACATCCAACCAATAATATAAGTACCATAAATAAAATAAAATAAAAATGAACAACAACAAGAACAAGTTCATACCTTTTATTGCTTTTGCTAGTTATTGAAACAGCTAGATAGAAAGAGAGGATTATCACCAATTTCTTTCTTTCTTTCTTGATTCATCTGTTACCATTCAATGTAACCATATGGGCTGGGCTGGGCTTTCTTCTTTCATATGGGCTCATGTGGATTTAAACCAAAATTTTTTTCTTTCTATTTTTATACCTCTTGTAACTCAATATTTTCTTTTCGGGAAAATGATCCCTGCTACTATAAACAACACGGACTTATTTGCTATAAAGGCTAACTCAGGGACCATTTATGTACATCAGGCATGTTATCAGGGACCATTTGTGTTGAATCAGGAACTATTTTTGCACTATATGCAGATAAGTCCATACTGTTTACCGCATGGATCATTTCCCTTTCTTTTTTGTTTTTCTTTTGGGCTAATTGCATCTTTATGTATTGTACGCGACATTTTTTTTTTTTTTTTTTTTTTTTTTTTTTTTTTTTTTTTTTTTTTTTTTTTTTTTTTTTTTATTTTTTTTTTTTTGCTTCATTTTTTTTTTTTTTTTTTTTTTTTTTTTTTTTTTTTTTACCTTTGTGTAGCGTATTAATTATTTTTTGTTTTTGTTATATTATACATATAAATTTCATATTCTTAGTATATCATACACCAATTGTGTGTACTACTTGACCATTATACCCCTACTATTTACATACTCAAATTAATTGGGATAGGGGTAAAATGGTAAAAAGGATACACATAATTGGTATATGAGACACCAAGATGAAGAAATTCAAACGTATGATATAGCAAAAAGAAAAAATTTTAATATGCTACACAAAGTTAGAAAACATGACAAATAAGATGCATAAAGATGCAATTAGCTTTTTTCTTTTTAATAATTGTAAGTTTTAACAAATAATTTACGTGATTTGAGTGTTATATAAAGATAATTATGTCGACATTAGAGTTGTTTGCAACCAAAAAAAAAAAGGAATTGCATGTGATACATGTTAGGTGTCGAATTGAGAATTTTATTGTTGGGTCACATTATTAAGTTCTATCACATCAGTGATATTTTTAAAATGGTCAATTAGATACTTCGATTCTGCCACATCATTAGTTACAAAGTATAAACTTCTAATGTATTGTTTTACACATTCGTTTTACAAGGAAAAAAAACACAAATAACTAAAATCTCATTTATTTTCTAAACTTTTATCTATAAAACCGAAGAGGAAAAAAATGATTTTTGACTCTTATGTTTAAAAATAAACAAACACATTTCTTTCAAGTTCTCTTCTCGCTTGCAAACATAAGAGGAAAAAACAAACACACTACTTTATTGCTTCTATCCGCCTTACAAACACAAGAAGAAAAAACCAACGCACTATTTTAATTTCCTCTTCCTATTTACTGACAAAATGAAAGAAGTGTTTTTTAAGCAGACCTTGCATTAGACTTTAGCCACATATTTTGAATTATTTTTTGCACTATTTTAATTTCCTCTACTTTTGTTCTAATTTTGCTCACCTATAAAAGTGAAATGGTATTTGTGTATTTTATTTTTGTTCTAACTTTCTTGCATCTATAAAAGTGATGTTATCCATTTATTATATTCTCTGGATAACAAATAAATAGAGGTATGCAACCATGGTTTCTGGCTTCCACTATATAATGTGTCCATTGTTGGAATGTCAAATTGTCAGCTTTAGTTTAAATAATGTTATTGTGCCTTAAATAGCTGAATACTTTAGTATGGTGACTAGTATATATTGAAGCACTTGGATGCATACATTATAGTCTTCATGCTTATCTTACCCTCCTATGACAATTCACATGTTTAAGATGTACTATAATGATCCGAGTAAAGCTGTGTAAGAAAAATACGGAAATCATTATAGTGCACATTATTTTTGAATAAGATAAAAAGTTCAAAAAAAATGAGCTAGGTTGTTGGGGTCAAGATTCGGTCACATGTGAACCAACACTCGTTCTCGTGCTCACGTATAAACAAATCATCATGTCACTTTCTCCATTAACATCCAAAAATTAAAACTTATGGTTTACTCATCAATCAGAATTTGGCTACATTCACAAGATTTCACCTCATACACTATCAAATTTCAAAAAGATATTTTTATGTACTTGAATGAATATATTTATCATATAGCAAAATATTTTTATTTATTTACGTACCAAAACCAGTTTAATAATTGTCTACTCAATTTTTATTAATTCACAAGATGTGTACTGTATCAAAATGAGCTTAATTACCAAAATGATAGAATTATTGGCAATGAGGATAAAAAGTGCAAATACTAGAAGTAATAAGCCCGTAATTTATTGGGACCAATTTTGCAAATCGGGATACAATTAGTTTGACCGAGTGTAAGTTAAATTAATACATATTGAAATTCCTTTTGTTGTTAACTAATAACTAGTTATAATGCCCGCGCACGCGCGAGTTTTTTTTAAAATTTTTTTTTTTTAAATCATATATTTTTATTTATTAAAAAACAAATAATTTAATCTTTGTTTTATTTGATTTATGATGTTTAATTATAGTTTTTTTTATTATTAAAGATAATTATTTAAAAGTTTTAATCCTATTGTTAATTGCTTCTTATCTATATTTTTTGTATTTATCTTCTACTTGTATTATGGATAAATATAAAATGTTACCTAATAAGAAAATAATTTTTTTTTAAAAATAATATTATTACTAAATAAGGTATGGTTTAGTTTTTNAATTAGATACTTCGATTTTGCCACATCATTAGTTACAAAGTATAAACTTCTAGTGTATTGTTTTACACATTCGTTTTACAAGGAAAAAAAACACAAATAACTAAAATCTCATTTATTTTCTAATAATCACGGAAAAAAAATCTATAAAACTGAAGATGAAAAAAGTGATTTTTGACTCTTATGTCTAAAAATAAACAAACACATTTCTTTCAAGTTCTCTTCCCGCTTGCAAACATAAGAGAAAAAAAAACAAACTATTTTAATTTCCTCTTCCTATTTACTGACAAAATGAAAGAAGTGTTTTTTTAGGCAGACCTTGCATTAGACTTTAGCAACACATTTTGAATTATTTTTTGCACTATTTAAATTTCCTCTACTTTTGTTCTAACTTTTGCTCACCTATAAAGTGAAATGGCATTTGTGTATTTTATTTTTGTTCTAACTTTCATTCACCTATAAAAGTGATGTTATCCATTTATTATATTCTCTGGATAACAAATAAATAGAGGTATGCAAATGCAACCATGGTTTCTGGCTTCCACTATATAATGTGTCCATTGTCGGAATGTCAAATTGTCAGCTTTAGTTTAAATAATGTTATTGTGCCTTAAAGGCTTAAATAACTGAATACTTTAGTATGGTGACTAGTATATATATTGAAGCACTTGGATGCATACATGTTTAAGATGTGTAATGATATGTGTATCCAAGTAAAGCTGTGTAAGAAAAATACGGAAATCATTATAGTGCACATTATTTTTGAATAAGATAAAAAGTTTAAAAAACAAATGAGGTTGTTGGGGTCAAGATTCGGTCACATGTGAACCAACACTCGTTCTCGTGCTCACATATAAACAAATCATCATGTCACTTTCTCCATTAACCTCCAAAAATTAAAACTTATGGTTTACTCATCAATCAGAATTTGGCTACATTCACAAGATTTCACCTCATACACTATCAAATTTCAAAAAGATATTTTTATGTACTTGAATGAATATATTTATCATATTGCAAAAATATTTTTATTTATTTACGTACCAAAACCAGTTTAATAATTGTCTACTCAATTTTTATTAATCCACACCTTGTTGTATTTCTAGAAGTAATTACTAAAATGATAGAATTATTGGCAATGAGATAAAAAGTGCAAATACTAGAAGTAATAAAGTCAGATTGAACGTAATTTATTGGGACCAAATTTGCAAATCGGGCTACAAGTTTGACCGAGTGTAAGTTAAATTAATACGTGTCTTCAATTGAAATTCCTTTTGTTGTTAACTAAAATGCTCATTTTTAGGATCAAAACACATTTCACAAAAAAACTAGAGTTTATGGTTGTGAAGAAATCGGACTAGAAAACAACGTTTCAAAGATGTCTTCAAAGCCTTGATTAAGGTAAAGGTTCTTTCAATTTTTTCATTTTCATACATTTTATAGCATTCTATGCATGTCGAGATTGTATGACCTATTGACCTTTACGTTGGTTTAAAGATCATCTAAAATGGTAACCTAAAGGCAATACATGCATTTTGGTGATGAACGATCCAAAGTGACCGATTAACGATATTTTGTTGGGTGTTAATCAATGTTATAATATAGCATACACGCTCATTGTATTTCAAACCGAATAACTCAATCATTTGCAAACATTAGTAAAGGGTATATGTTGTTATAATCAGAAATTAGCTTATACTAATATTTCTATATTTTGATTTTAACCGTTGTTATTTTTGTTGTAGCTAGCTGGAACAAACAAAAACATTTTTGTGTTTGGAAATGGCAAGTGACGCGAATGATGCAAGCGCTAGACGCCGACGAATTGCTGAGAAGGGATCAGATCGTTTGGCTCTAATAACCGGCGGACGTGTTCCTCCTAGTTCTACATTAGTTGTAGGAGGTCATTCTTCTAATGCATCGTGCCCACCCTCCCTTACCCACATTGCCGATGAAATCCTTCCTACCGACAAAGACGCCCACATGAACGCAGGTATTTTAGCTGAGGATTGTTCCATTTGCTATTTGTGCTATCATACTTCATGACATTAACTCGTTGAAAAAATGTTTGTGTTTCAATGTAACCAATTTTTACACATTATCAATTAGACTTAGTTTGTAAATTATCATATTGCAGATGCAAACAAGAGTGAAATTTCTCAAAGCAAAATGTTACACAAATCAAATTCAACTAAAACGAGAGCGTCTGCAACATCTGACTTGAAAATATATCTCTACAAGATTGTGAGCCCTAATCAACTACGTCCGGCTATTTTAGCTTCAGAGGATACCCGACGCAAGTGTTCTTTTTTTGCTGGTATTGTGGCCTTACTATCACATATTGGTTTCCCCGTTCTAGGAAGCTACATTATAAGGAGCATCATACTATCGAGACCACTTGTTCTACTTTTACTAATTAATGTCACAATTACCCTTGGGCCTCTTCTTTTGGATGCTATGAAATTCATACAGCAAGAGGCAAGTGAAGCTCATTTACCCAATAATCGTCTAGGTTCACCTTTCGAGTGGGGCGTTTTGTTGAAAACTGGTTTAAGTGCTTTCTTCATGGACTCGTGCATATATTCAGTAGTTGTTGTTTGTGGCATGTCCATTTTGCAGAAACTATGATTATAGAGAACCATTTCTTTGCGTTTCTGGCACCCCAATTTGAATTTTATTGTTATGCATTGGTTTCGGTTTTGTTATGTGAATGCAAACAACTAACTCGTATATGGTAGTCCATTTTTTATGTGTGCATTAGTACATATCTACTTATAATATACAAGTTTATCCTTTGTTTTACTAAACTCTCACACAAAAATGACACTTTTAATGTTGACATGTGGATTTATGACAATTTAATCTAATTATAAATTGAACAATTAATTTTTTCACATCACTATAAAAATGAAACACAAAATTAATATATTACTAGTCATGCACATATTTTTTATCAAAAGAATCTATTATATCAAAAACTTAATTTT
This sequence comes from Artemisia annua, assembly GCA_014162995.1. NCBI lineage: Eukaryota > Viridiplantae > Streptophyta > Magnoliopsida > Asterales > Asteraceae > Artemisia > Artemisia annua. Next base: position 261,158 of record LBNU01014760.1, read on the forward strand.
ACTTATATAAATACATTTTATTCTTATTGTTATATAGATATACAAATTAAAAAGTATAGATAGATAATTAGTATGACCAGTTGACCATGATAGTATCGAGAAAATAATCAAGTAGCTCACTGGGTTGCTCGTCATGTGTTTTCTATCACTTCAAAGTTTAGTTAGGATGTTTATTTTTCTCGTAAACTTACCTCGCTTGCGGAGTTGCGGGGAGTGATTTGTTTGAATCTTACGTTTGTCTAATGCACGTTCTTGTTAAAAAAAGATGGTGTGAACATAACAAAAAGTGAATTAAAGGCGACAACTACGATGAAACACAAGAAAAAAAATAATGTATGAGGTTCTTTTTGTTTTTTTCCTTCTTTTTATAACTTGTGTACGAGCTGATACGTAACTTAATTTGTGATGAAACATGTGAGATGGTCTTGTCCTTTTGTATACTAGTATCATATAATTCAAGTACTAATATTTATGATACCTATATTTTGAAAAGAAAAACAAAATAAGTCATATATATTATGTGTTCAACTTTTAAATATCAATAACTGTTTTTGAAAAATAGGCTTTTTAACTTGTAACTATTGTTGGTTTGTAATTGTTTGTCAAGTGGCAAGAAAACAGAACTATGCGTTACATTTTGAAAAAGTTGGATGCCTCGGTTGAAATTGTGAAATAAAGAATACATTTCCACCATCTTTTCTGAACCAACTAAAGTGTTTACATCAATTTCAACACGTCTAATAACATAAGAAAAATTATTAGAGCATCAAATATCATGTCATAGAGGTTGTGCCAAGCCTACATGGCTAGCGTTATAGCGTTGTCATGCCACCGGTCAGGGTCCGTGCCATCTCGTTTGCGTGCGTCAAAGCCATTTCTTTTTATTTTTTGTTTTTAAATTAAGTAATGTGTTATGTGTATTTGATTCGAGTGTGAGTCGTTTGCGAAGGGGGAGGAAGAACGAAAAAAAATATATATATAAAGTTTGATAAGTTAAAAGTAGTAAAACATAATAAATATGGAGGATAAGACCATAAAAAAAACTGTTTTGTCCTGTTAATAAAATGAGTAAAACTATCGAAAAAATTATAGAACATAAAATATAAAGTTTGAAAAGTAAAAAATAGTAAATAAAAAATAATAGGAAACAAAAAATCATAAAAAATATCTTGTACTTTGAGTAAAGTAATTAATAGGAGATATCAGTTGTATTTTAAAGGTAGGAATACCATTATGGCAATACCCTTAATTTAATGTAATAAGTATTATGAGAAGATGACAAATGACACCACTTAATTAACCCATTGTCCATGCATCACTCCTATCCTAGTGCTTTATCACCATTCCATTCATTCTAACTTTTTTGTATATATATATAACTCTCTCATTTCTCAATCTCCCAACCACACCATTTTTTAACAAATGGAACAACTATGGCTATGTTGCTTAGTGCTAGCAGCAACAGCCATCCTCCATCCATGCAGTACTGCTGCAACCAAACAAACCTACATTGTCCAAATCAACCATGAACACAAACAACAACAACACTTGAGTCACCTTCAATCCCTTGTGTCCTCAGCCACCCATGAAGACCTTCTCTACTCCTACTCCACTGTCTACAACGGCTACGCAGCCTCCTTAGACCCTCAACATGCTCAGTCCCTTAGAGACTCACCTTCTGTCCTCGGTGTTTACGAGGACACTCTCTATCACCTTCACACCACTCGTACTCCTCAGTTTCTAGGTATTAACGATGAAACCAGATTCTTTGATTCTAAAGGTGATCAACAGCCTATATGGTAGTCCACTTTTGATGTGTGCATTAGAACATATCTACTTATAATATACAAGTTTATCCTTTGTTTTACTAAACTCTCACACAAAAATGACACTTTTAATGTTGACATGTGTATTTATGACAATTTAATCTAATCATAAATAGAACAATTAAATTTTTCACATCACTATAAAAATGAAACACAAAATTAATATATTACTAGTCATGCACATATTTTTTTATCAAAAGAATCTATTATATCAAAAACTTAATTTTACTTATATAAATACATTTTATTCTTATTGTTATATAGATATACAAATTAAAAAGTATAGATAGATAATTAGTATGACCAGTTGACCATGATAGTATCGAGAAAATAATCAAGTAGCTCACTGGGTTGCTCGTCATGTGTTTTCTATCACTTCAAAGTTTAGTTAGGATGTTTATTTTTGTATGAATCTTACGTTTGTCTAATGCACGTTCTTGTTAAAAAAAGATGGTGTGAACATAACAAAAAGTGAATTAAAGGCGACAACTACGATGAAACACAAGAAAAATAATAATGTATGAGGTTCTTTTTGTTTTTTTCCTTCTTTTTATAACTTGTGTACGAGCTGATACGTAACTTAATTTGTGATGAAACATGTGAGATGGTCTTGTCCTTTTGTATACTAGTATCATATAATTCAAGTACTAAATATCAATAACTGTTTTTGAAAAATAGGCTTTTTAACTTTTAACTATTGTTGGTTTGTAATTGTTTGTCAAGTGGCAAGAAAACAGAACTATGCGTTACATTTTGAAAAAGTTGGATGCCTCGGTTGAAATTGTGAAACAAAGAATACATTTCCACCATCTTTTCTGAACCAACTAAAGTGTTTACATCAATTTCAACACGTCTAATAACATAAGAAAAATTATTAGAGAATCAAATATCGTGGCATAGAGGTTGTGCCAAGCCTACATGGCTAGCGTTATAGCGTTGTCATGCCACCGGTCAGGGTCCGTGCCATCTCGTTTGCGTGCGTCAAAGCCATTTCCCTTTATTTTTTGTTTTTAAATTAAATAATGTGTTATGTATATTTGATTCGAGTGTGAGTCGTTTGCGAAGGGGGAGAAAGAACGAAAAAAAAAATTATAAAGTTTGATAAGTCAAAAGTAGTAAATCATAAAAAAGCATGGAGCATAAGACCATAAAAAAACTGTTTTGTCCTGTTAATAAAATGGGTAAAGCTGTCGAAAAAATTATGTGACACAAAATATAAAGTTAGAAAAGTAGAAAATAGTAAATGAAAAATAATACGAAACAAAAAATCATAAAAAAATATCATGTACTTTGAGTAAAGTAATTAATAGGAGATATCAGTTGTATTTTAAAGGTAGGAATACCATTATGGCAATACCCTTAATTTAATGTAAAAAGTATTACTGTATGAGAAGATGACAAATGACACCACTTAATTAACCCATTGTCCATGCATCACTCCTATCCTAGTGCTTTATCACCATTCCATTCATTCTAACTTTTTTGTATATATATAACTCTCTCATTTCTCAATCTCCCAACCACCCATTTTTTAACAAATGGAACAACTATGGCTATGTTGCTTAGTGCTAGCAGCAACAGCCATCCTCCATCCATGCAGTACTGCTGCAACCAAACAAACCTACATTGTCCAAATCAACCATGAACACAAACAAGAACAACACTTGAGTCACCTTCAATCCCTTGTGTCCTCAGCCACCCATGAAGACCTTCTCTACTCCTACTCCACTGTCTACAACGGCTACGCAGCCTCCTTAGACCCTCAACATGCTCAGTCCCTACGTGACTCACCTTCTGTCCTTGGTGTTTACGAGGACACTCTCTATCACCTTCACACCACTCGTACTCCTCAGTTTCTAGGTATTAACGATGAAACCAGATTCTTTGATTCTAAAGGTCATGAACAGCCTCCTACCAATAAGGTTGCTGCTAGCAGTGATGTCATCATTGGTGTGCTTGACACAGGTGTTTGGCCTGAGTTGAAAAGCTTTGATGACTCTGGGATGCCACCTGTGCCTGCCAGGTGGCATGGTGAGTGTGAACACCACAAAGATTTTGATGCAAAAAAAGTTTGTAATAAGAAACTCATTGGTGCTCGCAAGTTCTACAATGGATATCGTATGGCTGCCTCTAAGATTGGTATTTTTTACTCAACTTTATTTATTTCATAATACATTTNAAAAAAAAAAAAAAAAAAAAAAAAAAAAAAAGTCAAAAATTTTGGTTACTAAAAAATTTGAAACTAGCTAGGCCATTCTTAGTTATATTTAGAAATAGAAGGAATGTGATTAATGAATTAATGTTGTGAAATTAAGCAGGTGAGTTTATTAATGAGAAAGATCCATCACCCCGTGACACTGAAGGTCATGGGACACATACATCGACCACGGCTGCAGGTGGTCAAGTGGCCAACGCCAGTCTGTTTGGTTATGCTAGCGGCACGGCACGTGGAATGGCTGTCCATGCAAGGGTTGCTAGTTACAAAGTATGTTGGAAATTGGGTTGTTTTGGTTCAGATATCCTTGCTGCTATGGAGAAAGCTATCCAAGATGGTGTTGATGTCCTATCTATGTCTCTTGGTGGTGGTTCTGGTCCTTACCATCATGACATAGTTGCGGTTGGTGCATTTAAGGCCATAGAAAAGGGTGTGTTCGTGTCATGTTCAGCTGGAAATGCGGGGCCTGTGAAGTCGTCTCTTGCCAATGTGGCTCCTTGGATAATGACTGTTGGTGCGGGGACTCTAGACCGTGATTTCCCAGCTTATGCTCTCCTTGGGAATGGAAAAAAGGTCACGGGCGAGTCGTCGTATAGTGGGAAAGGCTTGGGAGATAGGCCAGTGGAGTTGGTGTATCATAGCGCTAAACGGTATAATACTTCAGCTAATTTGTGCTTACCCGGCTCACTTGACCCAGAACTTGCACGAGGTAAGGTTGTTTTGTGCGATAGGGGAATTAACCCACGTGTGGAAAAGGGTGTGGTGGTGAAAGAAGCTGGTGGGATTGGGATGATATTGGCTAACACTGCGGCCAGTGGAGAAGAATTGGTGGCGGACAGTCATTTGTTACCTGCAATTGCGGTGGGGAGTAAGGTTGGGGACGAGATTAGAGAGTACTTGAAAGCAGAAGCAAAACCGACCACAATACTTAGCTTTGGTGGGACGGTGTTGGGGGTGAAGCCATCACCCGTGGTGGCGGCTTTTAGCTCGAGGGGACCTAATACAGTGACACCGGAGATATTGAAGCCGGATGTGATTGGGCCCGGAGTCAACATCTTGGCTGGATGGTCTGGTGCTAGCGGTCCTAGTGGGCTAAAACTTGATACACGGAAAACACAGTATAACATTATGTCAGGTAAATTTCTTACTGAGGTGATTAATCGATAACATACTTCCAATTGGTTGTTTAAGTAATTAACAAATGTGTTTTTATTACAGGTACGTCCATGTCCTGCCCGCATATTAGTGGCCTAGCGGCTTTGCTAAAAGCAGCACATCCAAAATGGAGTCCAAGTGCCATCAAGTCGGCTCTCATGACCACTGCCTATATCATGGACAACACCAACTCGTCTCTAGGTGATGCAGCAGGAGGCCAACTATCAACTCCTTTTGCCCATGGAGCGGGTCATGTTGACCCACACAAGGCGATCTCACCCGGGCTTGTTTATGATATATCAACAAGTGAGTACATTGCATTCGTGTGCTCATTGAACTACACCATGAAGCAAGTAAAAGCTATAGTGAACCGCCCAGACGTCAACTGTACTAGGAAATTTAGGGACCCGGGTCAGTTGAACTACCCGTCGTTCTCTATTGTTTTTGGGAAATCAAGAGTAGTGAGATACACTCGCAAGTTGACTAACGTTGGGTCAGCGGGAGACGTGTATGATGTGGCAGTGGAAGCACCTGAGGGTGTTGTAGTTGATGTGAAACCGAAAAGGCTTGTTTTCAAGAACGTGGGAGATAGGTTGCGATATACCGTTACATTTGTGTCGAAGAAGGGCATGAATAGAATGAGACATGATGGTGTTTTCGGGTCTATAACTTGGAAAAATGTTAAAAATCAAGTTAGGAGCCCTGTTGCTTTTAGTTGGGAACAAAATGTATAGACCATGATATAATAGACCATGCTTTGTCAAACCAAGTTAATTTGAAAAAGTGTTTCCTTTTGCTCATGTTAATGTTTAAAAGAAAATACATGGGTTGAACCAGAAAGAGTTTATATGTCATGTGGGTGCACATTTCTTGTTTTGACCAAACACTTGAAAACATTATACAATAAAACCTGAAGTTACATAAACTATGATGAGATTACTAAAGTTGGTATGAGGATGCTGAAATGTTGTTACTACAGTAAAGACTTTCAGATTATTTATTGAGCTTGAGTTTGAAATGTAGACGAGATTGAAATACTCGAGCTTGAGTTTTAATAGACGGAGTCTATAGATGGACAATGGCAATAGCCACATACCACACATCCATACGGTCTTGGATTAACATAAATCTCTACACAATTGTGATTAGTCGAATCAAATGTGAGTCAAATATATGATAAGAGACATACATAACAGGCCCCCAGATTTTCATGTTGTTGTTAGAGCTAGGCTTCCCAATTTTTGTTGTGGTTGGCCAACAATGTGGCCCTCACGTTCCACTCAATTATTTGCGCCTACTTATCCAGTTATCTGTTATCACTAACTTGTTTTTTTTTAACCATTTCTTTTCTATATTTTTACCGACTAATCCATGAGGTTTTGAACTTAACATTGCGTAGACCAAATTTGTTATAACATTGTTTTTTTTAGGAGCTTGACATTAACGCTTTAAAGTTATTTGCATCTAGCAAAAATTAAACTTGAGAAATTACACATTTTAATGTGATAGTCGCGATTTGTTCTGGATTCCTTTTGTCACTCGACCATTATTGGGTGGTTAGCCCACTAATTTGTTGAAAAATACAGGTTGACTTATCCATGTAATCAAGGTTGTAAAAATCGCTAGGCGCTAGTGAGGTGGTCGGGTAGGGCCTAGCGATTAATCGGATTGGAATTTTTATGCACAAAATTGTAATCTTTTATATAATAAAAGAATTACATCATTTCAGAGTGTTTTTGCAAAACCCTTCTCATTGAAAAAAAAATTAGACCAATAGGAGAGCTCGATTTTGCCACGTAGGCGAAATCGAGCAATATGATTGGTCAATAGAAAGTCAAAATTAAATTGATTTTGGTCAAACTGTGGAGAAATTTGGTTAAGAAAAAAAATGCATAAAAATATAGGTGTCAAATTTATGAAAACAAAAACTTAAAAAAAGTGAAAGTAATTAATAAAACTTTAGTGGTTGAATTTTACATAAAATATATGGAGCTAAGTGTAAAATTACAAGTTTCCATGTTTTTTAATAACTTTAGAAAAAACA